>CM042853.1:13195902-13348402 GCA_023658055.1 Thaleichthys pacificus
TTCAAAGGCTGCACAATTGTAAACAGTTGCACAAGTGTAAAACAGCTAGACAGTGCCTGTCCCTCATGATGTTACCTGGCATCAACCAGCCCCTGGAATTTGATTGATTGAACATGTTTTTTTGGACAAGACCCCATGCCTTCAGAACACACAACCTCATTGTTTTGAGTAGGTCATGACGTGTGCAAACAGAAATGACTGACATGGCAGCGATTAACAAAAAGGCCCAGACGTAGATCAAGAAGTATCAACGTCAAAACTTTCAATAATTGTCACAACCACAATCCTTTTACATTTACTAGACCTTGGAACATGGTCTGCTCTATTTCATTATTTAATTATGTTTTATTTAATTATAGTTTCCTCCACTAAAGCAATTTGATGTTGGAATTTCACTGAGTGACCATAGCACAAGTATAGCTTAGTAAGAACATCCCCTGCCATTCTTCCCTCGGCTTAGAGTAAGAAGGTGAACCACAGATCCTCGCCCGGACCGCGTTGTTGAGAATAACACACTAACGTTGTAATTGAGACTTTAAGAGCAACTCATTGTTTCCGGTGAGAGTTAACACCCATGCTGTCAGCTTGATAGGAAAAGCACCTGTGAATATCAAGTTTACCCTATATATAGTCAGAACCTCGACACACGGCTGGTTATTGCAATGGAACAGTTGAGAGTGACGTTAACACACCTAACATGACAGGAATGAAGCATAGCCCAGACTGACCTGTTCCTCAGTGCTGCCTAGCAGCCCTTTCAGTCTCCAGGGAACAACGCCTTTTAAGATGAACTCCACCACCTTGGAGCTTCTGAACACCTCCCCAACGTATCCTAGCATCTTGTCCACGGCCGAGACCGAGCACTCAATTCCCTCCATTTTCTCTCTCTGCCACCTACCGTCCTGCTGGAGACTCTTGAGCATGGCCACAGTCTCCCCACACAAGGCCCTGACCTCCGAAAACAAGGCAGGGTCTCCTCCAGCAGAGCCTTTGTTGTGGTCTCCCCCTTGAGACGCCCTGTCCCTGTCTGGCTCTCTGTCTTTCCTGAACTGGCCCGGATCCTTCGCCAAGGAGCCCAGGCCCTGGCACACGGCATCCAGCCTCTGCAGCACCTCAGTCTGGCTGGAGGCGATCCGCTCCACCTTCCCTTCCAGCTGACTCAGTTTGACCTCCATTCCTCCCAGGGTGCTCAGGAGGCTGTTTGAGTTGGGGGGCTTCTTGACTGGAATGACAGGAGCCCCTGAACCATCCAGCTTCCCCCCCTCGTACATCTTGGCTATGCAGGTGGTCAGAGAGGCTGATTTACTCATCGTGTCCGTGTGAGGAGAGGTTGAACGAGAGAGAGGCAGAGGAGAGGAGCGGTCCTGCTAATCCACTTGGCTCCTCATGGACTGTGTTTGGTTTTGAAGACCTTTCAAGGTGTCCTGGTGGCTATTCCACCCTTATTCTCCCTCTCAATCTCTCGCCCTCTCTCTACTGCTATTTGCCTTTCTCTCTCCCTCTCACACACTCTTTCTCTCTCTCTTTCTCTCTCTCTCTTTCTCTCTCTCTCTCATGTAGATAGGCAGCTCTGTGGAACTCTGTTGTCTAAATGTGCCAGAGACATGACACCACTTAAATAAACACCTCCTCCTCGCTATCTTATCTCTCCACTTGTCTGCCCTCCTCCCCCCTCCCCCCTCACCCCTTTACCCCTGTGCAAATGTTTTTTTTTAATAAAGCAGGCGACTGGTCACTGCCAAGATTCCAATGGCAGCTTGACGTCACAGAAACATTTAAATTCACCTCGAACGATGCTGTTGACTAGTTGGCATGTCGGGAATGACATTTTCCAATACAGTCCTCCCTCCGCTAAGTTGGTCGGAAATGTTACCAGGAGCTTTGGGAAGGTTGTTGCTTCAAGCATGCGACCATCCTGCTGCTCCTGCACCCACCAAACTTGTTTGTTTGTTTTGTTTTGTGTCTCTTTGAAGAGTTTTAGAGGGGGGGGGTGGGGGGGACAGGGCTCCAACAGAGTGAATTAGTGGGTGGCTTCAACATTCTGGCTTGCTCTCAACTTGTCCTCCTCCTCAGTGCAGCTGCCTTAGTTGTCTCACAATGCCCTGCGTGGCAGAGAGGAACGTGACTTGACATTGGATGGCACTCTCCTGTAAAAATAAACCGGGGGCGGACAGTGGGACGATGATGAACTGCAGTCAGGAACCTCGCCAGTTGACCTGCGATCTCACTCAGGATCCTTGATGCACCTAGTTTATTAGAGACAATATACTTTACTTTCGAAAAAACACCTGGGTCGATCCCCTCTCTTAGCTGTTTGGAAGGTTTGTTGTTCAACTAAAAGTCTCACCTCAAACTCTTACCTGGAGTGGTTGAGTAAATAAACAGGATTTCTGTGATACGACTTACAATTCTGAATAGACACACTGCATTACATGTTCATTTTCTTCTCCTGAGGAAACCCCTAACAGATAATAAAGGGCAGCCTGCCAGAGCCTAATCTTTTCATAGAGAAAAACATTTCCTGGTATGTTGGAGCGGAGCAAAACAAGGACCACAACAAAAGAACTATAATTATATCATGAATTCTATTGATATACAGCAGGTCATACAGTAGTATGTGTTAACCCCGGCCATCATTTTAAACGTGTCATCGGATCGTTTTTATACACCACATGTAAATACAAGTAAAAGTTCCATTGATTCATCGAAGTCTACCAAAGATGATGGAGCATTAGAGACCACGGAGAGGCTGGGAAACCATGAACAGATCCCAATCTCAGGATCAAATATTCCAGAGGTGGAACACTAAACCCTCATACACCACCAAAAGCATTGGCTCTGTCTGGTTATACGGGCGGTAGAGCTGGCTCAATCACCAATCACCGGCCTCAAAGCCTGGAGATATACACTCACTCCACATACCCAGGCTTCGGCTTAGTAAGTCGACACATTCTTTCAGGTGGGGGTGGGACATTGCAGCTCTCTACCTTGTCACACATCGTGCTACTAAACACCATCTCAGCTGAGCTACATAGCTGGAAGGTAGAGGACAGGCCTTTAGGCTCATGGAAATGACCAGAATGTAAGCCAGGGACTTTCATAAAGTCCCTCCTCATAAGAATATAGCCCCCCAGCTTTGGCCGTTGGCCAGGAGCCGACCCGCTGATACATAACCATGTTACGCAACCGTGCCTACCAGCCATACACAATTGAAACCTCTTGAAAGAACAGTGTCAAACAACAGGAATGGAGCACCAAGGTGGTTTTCCACCAAAGGGCGGGTCTCTAACCAAGTAAGAGGTGGGAGGGGCTATGTTATGAAGTTAAACATCTCTATTTACTGTCTCCACCAATAAACCCCAGGGCCAGACTAGTTGGAATCCTAGCATGACAGCAGTCTTGGCAGAAGTGCCGTCCTCATAACAGTCCCCTTTGAGATCAGGTAACCTTAAGCGCAGATCTCCAACCAGCTAAATCTTTCCAATTCCTAACCTCAATCATTAGAAAGAGGGATCATATAAAACTGACGTAAAACTGTAGTCTGGGGGGATATCATTCCTTTTCAGAACATTGCGGGAGATAATGAGATAGACATGAGGCAGAAGATGCAATGTTTGAACATGGCCAGGCACTAATGATCTCCCTGGTGTAAACTACTCAAGCTGGGATTAAACACCTGTGTACTTCTTGCCTATTCCAAGCTTTCGCCATTAAATCTGACACCATTTAGGCTCCAGCATGGATAGGTTTTCACAAGTCTTGTTAACTCTTTTGCCTGGCGAAAGATAATACATTGTGGAATGTTTCTGAAAGATGACTGCATAGTTTCCATCCTGCTACCCTAGCTTGAGGTAGCTGTCCCCTGACTGAGTGACAGAGTTACGAGGGCTAGGTTGAAAGAGGTTGAGGGTGAAGGTTGGTCAGAGGTTTGCTGGTGTAGCCCTAAAAGCTAATTCCATCGCCCCTGACAGGTGTGCTCCTCAGTAATCCGATACCATAGAAATCTCTCCGCCTCAGACAAGGACATCACGTTATAGCCAACTTCTCCATCTTAACCACCCCCCATGGTTTTCCTCACAGAGTCTCCAACCCCCGAGTAGAGTATGACAACCCCTACCCCAGAGGAAGTGAGGTCACCGTGAGTGGAACATACTGGTCAGGCTGATAGAGAGTTGAAGGGGACGATGATCAGATGAAGAGTGTAAAACATAAGATAGTATTGACCTCCTGCTCTGCAGAGGGCTGGCAGGCTCTGGAGATCTAAAGCTGTGTTTATAACACTTAGTAGCCCACCTTTTCTGTCCGACCCGTGATCTTTTTTAGCAAACGGCCACGCTCCAGCCCAGCGTGCGATGGTTCTTCGAGTGGCTTTCAACAGCACTACTGGTAATGCAGCGCTGTGCGACAGAGGGAGAAAACTCTTCACTCAAGTCCTCGTTGCTCTTCTTCTAGTAAATCGTCGAGCTATAAAGTCAGCAGCACATGGCTGGCCTTTGTTATGGCCCGTGGTGGTGTGCAGAGGTGGACAGAGGTGGCTGAAATGAGTGGAGTGTTAACAATGTGATGTCTCCACAGGGCTCTATGACCTGGAACTTGAGATGTGATACCCAGACGGGGGTATGCTCTCTGAACAACACCTCTCTCTTTGTCTCTCTCTCTTTCGTTCTTTCTTTCTCTGTCTTTTGCCCAATGATTCTGAAGTAGCAAATTATTTGTAAATTGTCATCACTATCATTGTATTATTTTAAACATGAGATTTGATCAGTCAAATAGTATACTCAAAGCAAATCCTAAGTGATTTGTACATTTTTGCAAATTGTTAAGTAACAACACTAATTTTTATCAATATACTGTGTATATTCATATATCCATTGACATAAATGTATTCATCTCCATAAATAAATGTGCCAACCTTAAACAATTGTTAATTTATACATTCTCAAATGTATTGTCAGCAAGGGTTTAGAAATGTCTTAGAAAATAACATTGTTACAAAGTGTTACCTATTCCTTGTGCAGTTAATTATGCTTCAGAAATAGAAATGTCTGTGCTGTGCCAATTAAGAAGAATTCAATTGAAATGTAATTAAATATTCTAGTTTATTATATAATGATGTATTAACATGTATTAACTCTAAGATGAATTTCAGCAGGTTGTGGCATGTTCATTGCAGTTAAAGAAAGTTGATGAGGAAGAATAATTTGCTACTGGTGGAAATTGTATTCGTATGGCCATATTCACAAGCAATGTCACAGAGGACTTCACAGATGCCCACAGATGAGCACCTATAACCAAACTAAACTCTTAAACTCCAAATCAAGTGTTACTCTCTCCTGCCTATTAGCAGAGCTGTGGAGTGTCTCTTACCGTAAACTTCCGTATGTAGTCAGAAACACTGAACCCTCTGGTCCTGAGCTGTAGAGATCTCTGGACAAAGGTCCCCATCACGGTCCATTCATCCAGGGCTAGGAGTCAGCTGTACGTGTGCTCCCCAGACTCTGGGCTCTGTGTCTGGAGGAGGGAGAGACAAGCGGAGACAGGCCTCCAGGAAACTGAAACATGGTGGAAATGCTGAGAGAGAAGAAAGAGACACTTTTGTTGACAGAGACAACTCTATCTCATCACCCCCCTCTCTCTGCCCACCTCTCTCTGATAGCCCTGGGCTGGGCGTCATTTCAGGGGTCCCAGTCCCCAACCCATCCTGCTATCTGTACGCCTGCCCCCCACCCGCTCCCCCTCCAGCCCACCCTTTCAACCACTGCCGACCCAGAGTCTGAAACCACTTCCTGCTGAGAGATAGCAGCTGCCTGAGATTAAACAGGGTATGCAGGAAATGCGAGTGTCCTGTTTTATTAATAGGGGTTCAGATTGGTTGTTTTGTTTTGGACGCTGTGTGTTTGTGTGTGTGTGTGTGTGCATGCTTGTGTGTGTGTTGGGATGGGATGGCGAGCGTTCTCCATCTCTACTCCTCCTATGTGCCACCTCCGTGATGATGGCCAAAATGTTCCTGATCTGAGGCGAAGAGAACCTCCCTCTCAGCTATCTCACCAAGCCCCCCCGTCACACCACTTTGTGTGTGCGTTTGTGCGTACCTGTGTGTGTGTGTACGTGTGTGCCTGAGTGAGTGTGTGTGTGTGTGTGTCCATCTGTGCATGTGTCCCAAATTCTGTGTGTGTGTCTGCCTGAGTGTGCCTTCCTCAGTGTGTGTGTGTGTGTGTGTGTGTGTGTGTGTGTGTGTGTGTGTGTGTGTGTGTGTGTGTGTGTGTGTGCAGGAACTTGTCAGGGAACTGATCCCACACGCCTCTGCTGAGCTGAGTGCAGGGCTGCAGAGTGCGTCACCGACACTTAAATGAAGGGGCATCGTGTTGCTTGTCTAAACCTCAGAAACGCCCTCTGCGCACACACACAAACAAGGCAAAGGAAAAGCACAGACACGCACACACACACACACACACACACACACACACACACGTACACACATCTTAAACACAAGGATAGACGAGGTGCATCCATGGATGGAGTGGAAAGGTCTACCCCTTCTCACCTCACCAAACCCCCCCCCACAGACAGACTGTTTTTCCCATTGCAGTTTCCCCCTCATCACATCACCTTGTTTGTCAGGGCAGAGGGGCAGCAGGGTCTCCACACCCCCTCTGGAGGATTGCCACCAGACAGGATCGTCCACAGGTGATTGGTCCGCTTCTCTGATGTAAATGACCTGCTGCATGCGGTAGCAGTGCTGTGGAACCTAAATGTAGGTGAGAAGAAGACACTGAGATGGGATGGCGGTGATGAGGGTCAGGGTTCAGGTGAGGAGGAGGAGGAGGAGGAGGAGGAGGAGGAGGAGGAGGAGGAGGAGGAGGACTGGCATTTTAAAACCTTCACTTCCTCACTGTGTGGTCCATGACTCAGTTAGAAGCTGGGCATTGAATGTAAAGGACTATTATACATCAGCATCACCCAAAGCTTAGTCATTACTGTAATCACCTTTGAATGACTGACTCTGCCATTCATGCTGTGTGTGTGTGTGGGTGTGTGTGTGTGTGTGTGTGTGTGTGTGTGTGTGTGTGTGTGTGTGTGTGTGTGTCGGGGAGAGGGGGGATTACACGTGTGTATACTGTCTGTACACATATCCTGTACCCATCCTTTCTCAAACATATCATATCTCCCTCACAGCTGCAAACACGTCCTCTTCAAGGTGGTGGGAACAATAGGAGCTGGAAACAAGTCCAAAGAAGAACTGACAGTGTGAGCAGAATGGGAACATTTACCATATTTTTCAAATGTATCGTTGTTCTACTGGTAACTGATTATTCCACTTATTAATCCACTTTGTCAGAGAAAAACACAAACAGAATATGAATCTCACAGTCCTTTCCTTTATTATTTTTTTATTAAATGCGATTGATATGGATACTTTTTTAAGTCAATGGGTTTGTTTTTTGGAGGTGCACGGTTGTATGGTTGTTTCCTCATGACGACATACTAAAGAAGAGGAAAAAGGACAATGTCAGTGCTTTACTGAGTCATGATGCACCAAAAGGTAATCCACTGGTGGCTGCAAGCCTGTAACTCCGTTGATGAATAATACGCTTGCAAGCCGCAGCTGCTCCTCCGCGTCATTGGACTGCCCTCTGGTGGCTGGGAGAGAGAACTGCATCACTGGATTGGAAAATATTCCTGACCTAGTTCAACTAGCTATTTAAAACAGTTGGAGTACACTGCACTTGCACTTGAAAAGGAAAGAAGACTAGGGTGAAGTGTGTGTTAAAAAGACGGAGAGAAAGAGAGAGAGATAGAGCGATGGAGGAGAGAAAGAGAATATACATTTGTTGTTCCCCTGTAGACGCCTCTAATAGGCTGGTCTATTCAATATTAATGTATCAATGTATCACTCAATATCAGCCACAGAGCCACATGAAGAAGATCCATCTGTTTTGGTATATTTCTCCCCCCTGCTCTTCTCCCCTCCCCCCCTCACAGACGCACACAATCACATTTTCCTTTCCATTCTCTCTGACTCCCTACTTGTTCAGAGACCTAATAAGGACAGAGGAACTGGGAGATTTCCCCTGGCAACCAACATTCATTTCCCTCATGCTCTACATTTCAGATCACCGACAATCTTACTGAAGCCTTGTGAAAATGTGGTAACACGCTAAGCCATTAATTTTTTTCAAATGTTAAAAAAATGTGTCATGAAGGGTTGTACACAGATATGGTGATCTTGTGTGTGGTAGGCAGGGTGTAACTGTGAAGAACTCAAAAGAATCAGTGGGTTGGAAGGTTCAAGTTGTTTTTTGCATCACAGCTGGAATCCTCCAATCAGCCCTCCTTATGCAAATCAAACTACCTCAAGTCACTCTACATGGTGTTGTCCTTTACAACAAGTACTGTCCTGTCAGTATGATGAAGCTACAGCATATTACACAGACAAAAAAACAAAAAAAAATAGTGTTTATTTGTATTGTGTCCCAAACCTGCCTCCACCCTCACATTCTTTCCCTACGCTGCAAACACATTCGTATTTCAATTGTTTTGCATCAGCGTGAGGTGTGCATAGAGGTTCCATGGAAACTGGGCCGGGTTCCAGGTGTCTGAGCCTCTAACAGGAGGGTCTGTCGTTTGTGTTTGTATGTGCCTCTAGTGAAAAAGCACCAGCTGTATCCAAGGGAAGCAGTCAGGTCACAAACAGGTGTTTAAGGGGACCTTTGCCCACTGCTAGCTGGGTAATGGAGTTTTATACATGGTGGCACAGAAAACACATGGTTAAAGAATGAGTCACTTTATCCACCTGTACCAACAAACTTTATTCAAATTATTGATTACAGTATTCCTTGACAATGTCAGTGTTTGTGAAATAAAGGAGCCGCTGATCTGATTGGTCTTTAGAAGGTTTTGATTTACATTTGTACATATGCTGACATCCACATTACATCTCCAGACAAGGACTCCAACATTAGAGATCAATGAGCTGTGATTCTCCACTTAACTAGATATTGGATCTATGCTGAAGCTTTAACTTTGGGACAGTCACAGTAGCTCATACAATATATAATTCAATAACATAAAAACAAAGGATACGATTAATTTAAGGTAGTATAGGCATTATAAATAGACAGTATAGCCGAGAACATACTCACAAAGTGTTTTGCACGGTATAAAAAGAGCCTTTAGACTCACAAACAAATATCGAGGATGAGCCAAGAACACCACAGAAGTCAGTTGCAATGCTGTTGCCATGCAACATTACCTTGCAACACATATATGCCCTTTAAGTTTCAAAACGCTGTTTCAACAAAGCTGAGCCTCACAATATTAGGACTTTGACATGATAATCTACAACATATTATATAAAATTGAAATAAAAGATAAATATTCAGACCGATTCCTAAGCAAAATTGTAATCAATTGGTTCCTGTTTTCCCCTTCAGTGGCACTAGAGTCTGTTCAGGCTTCAACGCTACATTACAATCAGCTAGAAATGTATCTTATAGAGTAGTTCCAGTATGAGTGCTCAGCATGTGTCAGATCTAAGCATTACATATCGGTCTGTACTGCAGTAAATATTTCACTCTACTGAACGCTTCCTGTTTGCTTGCATCTCTGCTGCTTCCCTCAGCACCCCAGGCCATGTCCAATCGTCTGACACCAAGGTTATTTGCAGACAAAGCCCTTCCAGGTCAGAGTTAACTTTCCCATTGGAGCAGAGACACATGTCTGTGGTGGTTAATGAGTCCTTCTCTCACCACAGACAGTCTCCAGTGGCTGTTCCTTCTGTTTGATCCACAGAGTCTACAGGATAAGTCTCTGGCCCAAGATCTTCCTGTTGATCTCTGCCAGGGCCACAGAAAAAACAAAAGCCTTCTCATCTGAGAGATTGGCATAAATGTCCACTTCCTTCTCTTGTTTTTCTGCAGCAAAAGAAAACAAAAATAGAATTCATGAACAAACTGTACCCGCATGTATGTCTTGGCATTGTGGATTGTAAAATTGGATTCCCCTGTGCCTTATAGCCTTTGCATTCCTTTAGATTTAACATGATCAGACAGGCTTAGCACACGTTATTCCTTTCCATGTGTCATCGAAATGTATCCCACCATTTTAGATCTCAACACTAGTGCTTCAGTCAGTGAAAATGGGGATTTTAAGGAAAGACACAGAATAGAGAGGAGGCTCTGCCCTTATAGATGGGCTGATAAAGCTGGGCTGAAACCAAGGACGGCATGATTTATTTATTGAGAGAGAGAGAGAGAGAGAGAGAGAGAGAGAGAGAGAGAGAGAGAGAGAGAGAGAGAGCGAGAGAGACTGTTTGTAAATGATTAATCCTTACTGCTCTGACAACCCCTACATAATCAAACACCCTCCTTCATGTGACTGGGCAACATGACACATTTTCATGTGCAGAAAGAAGAAAGCATCCGCTCTCTAAATGACCAAATGTGGCAAATGCTCAACAATTAACACCAAATAATTAATGTTTTGTTTTTTTGATTCACTGTAGCGACACGTCTGCTCTGAGATCAGAGGTAACAGCCGGTTAACCACCGAGGAGTAGAGGCTTTCTCCTATCCTATTATGAGGGTGAAGATTAGCTCAGGGAAGGTAAGGAGGAAGGATGGATTGGAAGAGTATTTAAGCAGGTCTACGATGTTACCTTTCTCCTCCTCCTGCTTCTTCAGCCCTGTCGTCTTTGGTCGTCCTCGTCCGCGTCGGATCTGTTCGGATTGGCTGTTGGAGCGGGACTGCCTGCTGTTCTCCATGTCATTGGTTGTGGGAGAGTCAATCTTATCTCTGCGAATCCTCTCAGTTCTCCTCCTCTTTGGATCGAACTTATCTGATAGACACACAAAAACATAACGTACAGATCTGTCAAGTGATTGCAGTGATCACATTAAATGTTACCAAATTCTGTTCTGAATACATTTGTTTCGTCGTCCCATTAATGTGGTTGTATTAATGTATACACACATACTACAGTGTGTTTGATATCTGAGCTAGATTACAAACATGTTATTGTGTCAGAGTTCAACTGAAATTAAATAATGAGCCGCCAAGCATGTGACATCCTATTGTGCTGGGGAACAGATTATTTTGTACTTGAAACAATACACCATTTTATTCATTTGATATCAAAAGAATGAGTAGGATGAGTATATCATCAAATATACTTAACTTTAAAATAAACAAATTGTCAAAATCAAATAATCCCAAAAATATCCAACACTGAAAACTAAACTAAACAATTTAAATGCCAATGAAAATATCTCTCACCAATGAATCACTAGTGAGAGGAAACAAGGACTTCTCTTTTCAATCATCCACATGTTTTACCAAAGCCTGCTTCAAAGAGAGGCAGCAAAACCTCAAATAGAAACTTGATATATTTTACACAAAGGAACCTTCTTTAAAGATTTGTGAGAACACCTAAAGCTAAAAACACAAGTTCATATTCACACAGAAACTATGCAGGCCTCTCTTATCAACAACACGCTTTAGTAGTAGCCTACTTTATGTGCTGTAGTGGCCTACTAGCGAGAAGTGCAGGAAGGGAACAAGCTATTCAGTCAGCCAGAGAGCTCCCATCCCCCACCTCCAGTAGGCTACCAATTCAGGCAAACAGCTTTTTAAACCCAGCTACCACTGCACCACTGACAAATCCTGCTCACAACTCTGACCAGAAACTTACCATCATAATGCCCTCCACTGAAAGCTTTAGAAGTCACAATGTTTCCCCCAAAAATACCTTACATATCATCACACAGTTTGTGAATTATTTTCAAACAAGGAATCCTATAGTAGTTCAAAATGCTAACTCTGATTTTAAACACCCTCAACACGAAACAATAATAATGACAACCATGGTATTTTAAAATAATAGTCAGATCAACATATTACGACTTCAAAAACATTAGGTCATACATACATAATAATAATCATCATAAATGTGAAGAATATATATATATATATATATATATTATTATTTTTTTATATACCATTATTACAAATTTAAAATAAAAAAAAGAAGGGGATTCAACTATATTCAGAATGCCATTTATTTACCTATTGGTGATGACCTCTCATTCAATTTGGCATTTAGAAGCTTTCTGCTTATGAATACATAGCCACAAGGACAGGACTTGCAAGCAACTGGGATCTAGACAAAAACAGGGAGGAACAAGGTTATATAGATTATTTAAAATTATGGATTGCTGCTGTTAAAATGGAAGGCTGCCATGCAAATCTAAACCTGATATTGCAAGAGTTGCTACATAAACTTGTTTACCATGCTAATATTTCAATAAGGGCGTAGTCAGTGTGAAACCCTCTTTCAAATGTGAGGCTATACCTCCCAATCAAAACCAATGTCCTTTGATTCAAGAAAAAAGTCCTCGCACCACATACAGTTGGCTTAGGACACGTGCCTGCTGCCGTGACATTAAAACGTTTTAAAGCACTCGAGCAGTTTGGCTATGCTGCTTGATCCAAAAGACTACTTTATCAAAATAAATGGTAACGTAGTCTGTTATATTGCAAAAAAATATCAGGAAATGATCAGCAGAAAACAGCACATGTCGCCATTTCAATAGGCAATTTTATTGCGATTTGTACAACTTTCTCGATATCCGCATTATGAACAAGCGATTGTAGCCTATCACTAATGCATTATTGTAACATTTTGAGGTAGGAAGTGAACGATAGCCCACCACAATTTCAGGCTGGCTAGAGTATCAAAACATTGCAAAATTATGTGGTACATTTTCTGAACAATAAGATCTCTTTAATAGCCAACAGTAGGCTGCTAGTCAGCCATCGTCTAATAACGATATAGCGTCGCCGTGTTGCCAAATGAAATGATTCAATATAGACGAATTTGTGTGCTGAATCTATATTTGTATGGTTTAGCGTAGGCTATAGGCTATCATTCAAATGATCATATCATTTATGATTTTGATTCGACGTCATATATTTGAGATTTCGGTTTAGGATTAGCTAAACATCATATACAACTAAGTCAATAATTAATTATACAAACAATATATTTGTATTCTCACCTGTTGGTCACATTCCGGACATGATTTAGTAGCCATTTTTACTTTCTTTGCTTTATTTGCCGACATATTCTGATTTAAGATGCAATGGTTCTTTACGAAATACACTTCGACCAAGTCTTGCTGTAAAACTTCTTTCTGCAATAGGCTACATGAACGGCAGCTGATCGACCTCACACACATACACACCAAACCGACTGCAATCACACCAGAACACTGACCATGCGCACTGGGTCATTAAGGAGAAAGACCTCATTCTGATTTTCTTTAGTATGACATGCGCTGTATCCACATGCAACTCAGCCTAAATAGTCTACAGTAGATGGAATTTAGAGCCATGGTAATGCTTGCATTTTTTTTAACGTCCATTAGGCTACTGAGCATGCGTGCTAACTCGGTAGGACTAGGCATCACACGGTTGAATAACTATGCTGAGAGGACACAATGCATTTGCTGAAAATAATGCAATAGGCTAAATCCAAATATAGCTTCTCTAAGCCAACTGTATGTATGTATATGGTGTGTGTGTATATGTAGGCTATATATACTGTACACGTGTGTGTGTGAATTGTAATATTATGTTAAATGTGGTGTTTATTAATAAAATAGATGACAAAGAAAACTCTATGAATGACATTAAACATAGCCTATGGACTATGATTCCAGAAAGATGAGCTTATGAAACATGCTATTTCAAAAGGCAAAAGCCTACTAATATGCTCCCCTTTTTCCACCCCACCCCTCACGGAACACAGTACTTAGGCTACTTTGCCTCCCATTGACAGTCATGGGGATTATGTAATTATGTTAGTCTAGAAACCAAATCACCAAATAAAAAACAGTATTTGTTTCAGGAGCATGACTGTATATATCGGATAAGGTTTTTAAACTGAAACCCTCACCTTGTACCTCTCTCTTCCGTGTCCCCTGTTTCCATGCATCCTTTCCCCCCCAGATGGGTCATTACTTGGAAACTGTGTATGGTGGACAGACTAAAGCTGCCTATAGTGTGGTCGACCAAACACTGATGTGGGATAACCATCATAATTCAAATTATGTATTTTTAGAAAGGTGTCCCTACTCAATTGGAGTTGTGTGTTTTCCATTATTTCCAAATACTCATGATATGTGCATACCTTTGTACCCCTCACTACCAACAGCACTTTTCACTTTTTTATTAAAATGGTTATCTTCAAATAATCATAATGTAATAATAGTGTGTCTGAAACAGAATGTGTATATGGTACAATTTAAAACAAATTGTTCATACAGGTTGAGAGGTTAAGTACAAAATTAGTTGTTCTTTTTACATGATCTGATTTATTACAGACTCATCATCTCGTCACACACTTATTTTGCTTACTGGCCGGGGCATGTTCTATAGCATCGATATAGCAACCTTCAAATGCATACGTGTCCCTAATTATAAAATATCCACAAAGCAGGTATTATGATTTTTTCAATAAATTACTCCCATAGTTCAATTTAATGAAATTTAATTTGCATTTTAAAGGGGCTTGAATAAAATATGATGCAATAAAATACATGAAGTCAACATTTGCATTTCTGAGGAAAAGAGCACTGGTACTGTACTGGGATCAAATGGTAATTCCGACAGTGGAATAAATTAATGAACAATGTTAACCATTATCCAACAGATGGCACTGTCTACCACTGTCTTGATAATTTGAAAGTTTAGTCTGTCTGATCATCAGATGCACATCAGATGTGACTGTATGTCCAAAATGACCAGTGTCCAGGTAAATTAATAAAAATAAACAGAAATTGGTAACTAAAATACATTACAGTCTACTAGTGCACCGTAGAGTATAATTCCTGACAACCACCCATGGCTTCAACTGAGGATCATTCAGTCTCTTGGAATGACTTATCTATAATAAATATGTATGGCATTTTTGTGAAAACTGCACTGATATAATGTACGTTAGCCAACGTTAGTAGCTAACCGTTGACGAACATTACAGACTGACTAGCTAACGCTAGCTAGCTATACAAGTTATAAAACTGACTGCATTAACGTTACACATAGCAATTTGTAACCGGTAGACTTCAAAGCTGAATATTCATCACTAATCCAGCTGATTGCGTCCATTTATATCCCCTCAAGGCTTTTGTAGGCTTTCAAAGACTCTCCAGAGTAGGACGAATGAAAGTTGATAAGTTGTAAATATCTGGATACAGAAGGTCAGGGAAGCCTTCCGTTTCACTCGTAAAGGTCGTAAAAATTACTCCGGGAGCATTATATGGATCACTAATGTTTAATCGATCAAGTTTAGCTTTATAGCTGCTTATGTCTTTTGAATTAAAGTGCGCAGTGAACTCGGACAGGTAGAAATCCGTGGTGGCGCCGTTAATTTTTGCCACTACTTTCCTGCCAAAATGGCGAAGTAAACAGTAAAGTCACGTGACGTCCGGAGCTCTATTCAGAATAAGAGATTAGGATGCATTGTTTAGTCAGATTCTAATGATCGCGTTGTGAAATATCAACAATCCAGTTAAAAAACCTCACTGGGTACTGTAGTTGCAAAATGATCGTATGTCCTTACGACACGTAATGCCAATGCAACAAAAAACCACAATACCCAGAATCCTCATCGAAAATGTATTCAGGGAGTCGCGGACTCACGGCATTTACTTTCAGATTGTCACTTGATTCCGATGCTATGAGTGAGGCGCGGTAGAAAGCTAACCGGTCTATCACAGAATCAGATGCTAACGATTTACACTCACGGATTTCATTTGAAAACATTTATCTGCAGTAAAATTCTGATTACAATATTACATTCTTACCTTTAGCTGTGATTGAGCATCGTGTCGTCGGCCTGTTTTATGTTCAGTGGCCTATTAATTCAACACCGGCAACATCTTAACATGCATCGGTTTCACAACGTTGACTTTCGGTCGTTAGTCGCAGGTGCCGTTAATCAGTCGTCCGTTCTTTTACGGTCAAAGTCACTGGAATCATCAAGTATAATAAATTTGATTCGATTGATAACTCAGGGGCCGGTAGAGCAGTATGGCTTGAAGCGATTCAGCACAGCTGAGGCTACCGTGGAAGCACGACACAGTGGCAAGATTCGGGAGAAGACCTTGACTATGGAGACCCTGAACCCGCAGGTGAAAGCGGTGGAGTACGCTGTGAGAGGACCCATTGTCATCAAGGCTCAGGACATCGAGAGAGGTTTACAGCAGGTGAAAAACACTCAATTCAAACGGAATAGCTTTATGGTTGTTGTTTTTTAAAGGCAGCGAATGAGAAGTATTGGTTTCTACATATCTAGCTTACACTAGCTAGGGGCACGTGGTCCAGGACAATACCGTGGGGACTGGAGTGATAGAGATGGAGATTAAAGAGTTCCGTGTTGCATCATCCTCTTTGCGCTCCATCCTTCCTTTTTCTCATACATTCTCATCTGAGTGTTCTAGCATAGGATGATGCAAGATACCGCGATAGTTAATGCACTTATATGTAGCAAGCTAGTTACTTCCTACATTGTCTACTGTGGGTAAACTACAAAGAGAGAATACGCAGCTAGCTAGATCCCCAATGACTCACGAGGTGAATTATTACGTTACAACTGTGCACTATCCATTTCGACAGTTTACCAAGTCCCATCAGCCCAGTCAAATGTTTTTTGTTTGTGTGAAAGATGTGATTCAGCCATCTCCTAGCCCTAGGGGCATGGAGATGGACCAAAAAAGACTGGTGAACTGGTTTGGGCAAATTAGCATTCAGCCAACTAGCATTCCTTCTGCTCACATCAGAGTTCTATAATGAATTCACCCTCACAAGTCTATCATACAGATTTATCTAATCCTAAACTGGCCTAAAAAAAGGACCATCACTGATAGAGGTGGCCTTATTCAGATCAAAATCATCTTATTTCTTGCCCCAGTGACGGCTCATCAAATTCAAATGTTACTTGTATTACCGGTACTTGTATTGACCTTTTTGTGGTCCTTGCCACAAATCCTTTGCCTCTACCTTTAGAATAACACTGAAGCCAACCTAAACTCTCCTCTGAAGGTCTTCTCTTATAGTTCTCAGTCAGACACTTCATTAGAGACCATGGCCCCAGATGATGAATGCATGGCTCAATGAAGTCTGGTTTTTCAGGGACCTTGATGATTGATTTAAAACAGGTGCCTTGCTGTTGGTCTGGTGACATCAAATGATACATTTCATCATGGCAAATGGGTTTGATGTGTGTATGTGCCAGTGTACATGGTTTGATTTGTCTTTGTAATGTGCCCTCTGGTTATTTGGCCTAGATTCAAAAATAGCTCCCCTTCCCCATCATATGATATGTAGGGTACTGTGCTACCACAAGGAGAATAATATGTTACTGATGGACTGTACAGACACTTGTAAAACCTTGATATACATAAATTAGTATTCATGTTTATAACTGGTATTTGTGTTTAAAACGGTCAGACGCATTGCTGTTACGGTGACATGTGATATCAAAGTTCAAGTACAGCTTAATTGTTGTATCAAGCATTGCACAGTCAGTCGGTGAACAAGTTTAAGAAAGCTTTATTGCTTGCGGCCGGCCCACAAGGAGACAAAAACATCACACGCCATTGTGCTACAAAGTTTGTCTGTAAAGAGCCCCGCTCTTTACAGTCATTGGTTAAGACAAAGGCATGCAAATGTCCCATGGCTCTTCTTCATTGGCTCCCTTGCATAGACCTGGCGCGCGTGCGTGTTTACGACATCAACCCTGATTGAAACACAACAACAGGATCTCCGGTCCTGGGGTCGTAAACTCCTTCACATAGGTGTCAACAACTGGTTACCAGACCTTGCGTCTCCACCTATAGTCCTTGCCACACAGTATCTCCTTAAAACAACCAAACCAACCCCCTCTTCTAAGTCCTCAGCCCCAAGATAAGGGTCTTGTATGTTTGCCCAGAGTTCAGATCTGGGGGTAGGCCTCTCTTTGCACCCAAGGAATGCTGAACACAGAATCATTCTTATACAGGATAAATGTGTTACATCTTCAATTTTTCCAACACTCTCCCTGCCTTAACACAAGGGACAGATCATATGAATGTTCCATTGATCACATCAGTCAGATTTACTTTGCCCTTCACTTCAATCGTTTGTACATCATGGCTACCTTACTAGCTGTCTTTAGGCCAAGGTCAGCATTGCCACATGTAGCTTGTGTGTCTTACTGTAGTATAGTGTGTGTCTAACAAACCCTTTCCTTTGCTCCTGCCAGGGTGTGAAGCAACCCTTCCAGGAAGTCATCAAGGCAAATATTGGAGATGCACACGCCATGGGTCAGAAACCAATCACCTTCCTCCGCCAGGTAAGGTGTGGGATAACACAGAACTGGTAGTGCTGTCATGACAACTGTCACAGAGCTGCTAAACACATCCAACTGATCTGCTTCCAGATCCAACTAGTCCAGCTAATGCCCTGTCTAGCTACAGGAAACAAACGGCTAATGATTTGGTGGGGGGTCAGGGTTGAATTACTAATGAACTTCACCAAACATGAAATGTTTTTAGTAGTTGTCTCTCCTCTATGAAAGTCTGTAACAGCAGTAATATTATCGTGTTCATTGACTTAGAATTCATCATTACAATTCAAGGTTCATTTGAAGGTCTGTATTCGATTATACTGGAACACTGTGCAACTTGTGTACTGGTTAGGATAACATTTGAACAATTTTGATATTGGCAAAAGAGGTCTGCTTTTCAGTCTTACTGCCAGTCAGTTGGTATCTTCAAGCGAACATTCCAGAGAGCGGGGTTACTATTGTGCATCAGCGCCGTGCGCCAGGTTGCCATAGCAACTACCCCACCAGGGCATAACAACATGTTATGCCCTGTTTCTGAGGCCTCCCTCAGCTTCAAGTTCCCATCAACACAATCTCCACTATGCAGTCAGATTGACTGGACTGGATCGTAGAATAAAACTGGTTAACACGCCAGTCATATCATGAGGTGTTGCCAGTCAAGGGTTAAAACAAATGCATAAATAGGACTTTCCCTGTGATTAGTAAACTTGCCAGGCAGCTTTTTTAAAATTGAGTCATTGTTTGAGGGAGTCAGGCTCTTGCCTTACTACACCCACATCACCACACCTAAATTAAAACATATCAGAACTGGTGTGAATAGGTACTGTACTATGCCATTTGCTTAAGACATTCTCCCGTACACACAATTTTGGAATTTAGGATTTGTTATTCAAGCCTTCAAGTGAGCCTAGTGAAGGATTGTAACAGGCCACTGGCTGTAGTGTAACTGGTCTGGAACATCAAACAGCTTGACCCTGGCACTCTCACTGGCACACATACCTCCTCTTCAAACAACTATTCTTCCCCTCCCCCTTCACCAACCTTCCATCTCTCCTCCACCCTCTATCCCTCCCCCTTCACCAACCTTCCATCTCTCCTCCACCCTCTATCCCTCCCTCATCCTCCATCCCTCCCCCTCCACAACTCTATTTTTCCATAACAAACTTCATCCCTCCCCCTCAACCTTCATTGCTCCCCCTCCACCACCCTTTATCCCTCCCCCTCCCCCTTTATCCCCTCATCTTCAGTACCAGAGCAATACTAGGAAAAGGAGGTGCAATAAGGACATTTATTGAAGGGGAAAAGCATTCAAATTGAGTTGCAAGAGGAAAACCAATTGTTTATATTTGTAGAAAAGTTGTTCTTCCTCGTGAAGCCCCATCCCTCTATTACACTTTGCCTAGCACAGGTTGCTATGTGAGGTTAGTCCCGTGTGAAGGGAGGTCTAAGTGTGTCTGTGTTTGTGTCTCCAGGTGGAGGGAGGTCTAAGTGTGTTTGTGTCTCCAGGTGGAGGGAGGTCTAAGTGTGTCTGTGTTTGTGTCTCCAGGTGGAGGGAGGTCTAAGTGTGTCTGTGTCTCCAGGTGGAGGGAGGTCTAAGTGTGTCTGTGTTTGTGTCTCCAGGTGGAGGGAGGTCTAAGTGTGTCTGTGTTTGTGTCTCCAGGTGGAGGGAGGTCTAAGTGTGTCTGTGTCTCCAGGTGGAGGGAGGTCTAAGCGTGTCTGTGTTTGTGTCTCCAGGTGGAGGGAGGTCTAAGTGTGTCTGTGTTTGTGTCTCCAGGTGGAGGGAGGTCTAAGTGTGTCTGTGTTTGTGTCTCCAGGTGGTGGCTCTCTGTTCCTTCCCTGAGCTGCTGGACAGCCCCAGCTTCCCAGAGGACGCCAAGCAACGCGCCAGACGCATCCTGCAGGGCTGTGGGGGACAGAGCATTGGTGTGTGTGTGTGACTGTGTGTGTGTGTGTGTGTGTGTGTGTAAGTGTACATGTGGTCATGGACCCCAACATGTGGATTTTGTGTGTCCATCTAGATCAACAAAGTGTGGAGTCTATTTGCATGCACTTGAACAAGTTGTTCTGGTGTGTGTGTGTGTGGGCTTGCAAATTGCTTGCATTCCCATTCCGGTGTTCATATTATCGAGGCCCACAGCTGTAGCCTGTGCCCAGAATGCTGAGCCTGTAGGATCTGTGACCTAGTGTTGTGGTTTGTTGTGCTCAGCCCGGTTCCTTTGACAAAGAACAGGATGTTGGGGCTCAGCCTTAGTGATATTCTGGGTGTTAGGACATGCTGAGTCAGCAGTGTGTCAGACACAGCTCTCCAGAGACCCATTTTTACAAACAAATGAATTATGACAAAATAGTCACGGACGCAGTGCGTGAGGCTGGCCCACAGGACGATAACAAGAACTATAACTATATCGTATTAAAAAAAAAAAGAGTTGGATGAAGATCCAGGCTTTTCGAAGAGAACCAAACCTAGCTGTGCTTGTGTGTTGGCTGCCGTGCGCCCTGGGTTCATGTGAGGGTTTCTGTACTCCAGGGTCCTACACAGCCAGCCAGGGGGTGGACTGCATCCGCCAGGACATTGCTGCCTACATCGAGCAGAGGGACCAGGGGGTCCCAGCCAACTGGGAGAACATCTACCTCACCACGGGGGCCAGTGACGGCATTGTGGTGAGCAGCAGGAGGAACACCTGATGAGATTGTGGATCCTCGCAGTGCATTTGTCCTAATAGTTTTCTCTATGTAGTTATTGTTGATGTAGTATTTTTAAATGTATTTTGAGAATACAAACCAAGGAGTCAGCTGTCAGAACACCAAGGCATGGTTGTGTTCAGGAGGAAGAGGAGTAGAGAGTGGTGTCTCAGACAGCTCTGCGGTTCTGTATCCCGCTGCAGAACAGTCCTCTCTGACTAGTGGTCACTCTCTGAATGCAACGTGTGTGTGTGTCCCTGTCTGCAGAGCATCCTGAAGATGCTGGTGTCTGGCCAGGGCCGGTCCCGTACTGGTGTGATGATCCCCATCCCCCAGTACCCCCTGTACTCTGCAGCCCTTACAGAGATGGAGGCCGTCCAGGTGAACTACTACCTGGACGAGGCCAACTGCTGGGCTCTGGACATCAACGAGCTGCACAGGGCCTACAAGGCTGCCAAGAAGCACTGCCGGCCCAGGGTCATATGTATCATCAATCCCGGCAACCCCACCGGTGGGTAACAATCTGTGCTACATTCAAATCTGACAACCCCACTAATGGGTTACTATCTAGACCAGGGGTCCCCAAACCTTTTTCTGCGAGGGCCAGGTAATTTTTCCTTTCTTTAATGTGGGGCCGGATCGGTCTGTAACAGAAAATGACATGGGCCAGAGCAGTGTTGGGGGTAACACGTGATGCAACATAACGCGTTACATAACATTATTACTTAAGTGAGTAACAAAGTAAAATAACGCGTTACTTTTTGACATTGAGTCATATTATTACAGTTACTTATTTAATTAACTGCCGTTACTTGTCCAAGTTACTGCATGAATTCAACAAAGGAGTAAAATAGCCTTATAAATACAGATTGTTGCCTAAAGAACACTTCCTGGGCGCAGTGTTTAATTCACGCTGCAGACAAAACACAACAGCAGATTCAGTTAGCAGCAGAATTATTTAACCTAGCTAGGATATCAACTAATTTCTGTCTTTGTTTCATTGAATATACAATATGCAGGGGAAAGGATGTCAATAGATGATGTTATTATGTATTGTAGGACTAGAACATCGAGCACATGACTTGCACGTCAGTGGCATGTGCCACCAATGAGTAAGGATACTTGAGCTTTTAGTGGGTCAGAGGTCTTACAGCCTGTGACAGAACATGTGGATCCGGCTTGGTCTGCTGTAATTGGGCAAGTGGAATCTTGGAGGTATAGCAAGGTCAGACAGTAAGTGGAACTGGCCAGGGTAGAGTGTCACAGAGGAGGGCAAAGGTGTCCTTAGTTACACATTCTGACTAGTCGTGATTTACTCTTCTCAGGTTTCACTATTCATGTTTGTGTCTCTCCAACGTGAACTTTACCCTCCAATCCCTGTCCACAGCTTAACCACAGGAAAAACGTCTAACAACACTCTTCCTCTCTCTCTATCTCTCTCACACTCTCTCTCACTCTCTCTGTCTCTCTACCTCAAGGCCAGGTCCAGAGTAAGAAGTGCATAGAGGAGGTCCTGCACTTTGCCTACGAGGAGAATCTGTTTGTCATGTCTGATGAGGTAACTGACACTGAAACATGTTGACACACACGCATGCAACCTGGTTCTGTGAGAAGGGTATTAGGTTCCTAACCCAGTGTCCTTCTTCTTCTATTTGCAGGTGTATCAGGACAACGTGTACACTCCAGACCATCAGTTCCACTCCTTTAAGAAGGTGCTATATGAGATGGGCCCAGAGTACTACAACAGTGTGGAACTGGCCTCCTTCCACTCCACCTCCAAGGGCTACACTGGGGAGTGAGTAGGCAGGGCCTGGACCTCCAGCACCACACACTCTCCCTGTCTTTTTATTGAAATATATATTCAGGGCATTTCTGCTTCATTGGGATAGAGACAGTTTCGTCTTTAGAGTGACAGGACATGTAAGGAAGAGAGAGGACAGATCTTCCACTCAGTGTTTTTAACCTCTGGGTTCTGTTGAGAGGCCTGGCGTGTGTCTGTCCTCGGTGCTGACCCAAACATCTGCTGTCCTTCGTGTCTCGCTCATTCACTCACGTATCCAGGTGTGGTTTCCGAGGGGGTTATATGGAGGTGATGAATCTGGATCCGGAGGTCAGGGCCCAACTGGTGAAGATGCTGTCTGTGCGTCTGTGTCCTCCAGTCTCTGGACAGGCAGCCATGGATGTCATCGTCAACCCCCCACGCCCAGAAGAACCCTCCTACCTCCGCTTCCTCAAGGTGTGTGTGTGTGTGTGTGTGTAGGATTAACTGATGAGATCACTCCAGGCCTAAAATGCAATTTTGGATCAGTACTAAAAAATGTGCCGTGTGTGTTCCAGGAGAAGAGTGCAGTGCTGGGGGTCCTGGCTGAGAAGGCCAAGATGACGGAGCAGATCCTGAACTCGGTCCCGGGCATCCAGTGTAATCCGGTCCAGGGAGCCATGTACGCCTTCCCTCAGATCTTCATCCCCCCGCGCGCCGTGGACGAGGCCAAGGTCTGGAGAGCTCAGCCTCAGCCCATAGCCCCCAGTGACACAGTCTGTCTTATTCTGAAGATGTCACCTCATCATGCCATGTCAAGTGTTAGCCCCCTGGAGCCTTTTGGTGTTGATATCACTGTGTATTACAACGGCCGTGTGTTGTGTGTGTGTGTGTGTGTTGGTCCGTCAGAATCGGGGGATGCCAGCTGACATGCTGTACTGTCTGAGACTGCTAGAGACGACAGGCATCTGTGTCGTACCCGGAAGTGGTTTCGGACAGAGAGAAGGGACCTATCACTTCAGGTATCCATCTTGACTCATAATCCTCCCCTTCACCCTCCTCACAACCCACTTCTAACTTGCCTCACCCCGTACACACTCAAAAAGGCCAAGTGTTTCAGAAGTTGTTGTTCTTTCTGTGTAACTGGTGCATCACCACAACAGCTGAACTATTTTACCATATCCAGTTGCATGTTACATGTTATAGTTGAGGTAGAATGACTTGGGTGATGACCCTCACATGCCCAGTACAGAACTATAAAGATTTGTGCGTTTGTCTTTCTCAAGGATGACCATCCTGCCCAGCACTGAGAAGCTCAAGATTCTCCTGGAGAAGGTACGAGAGTTCCATATCAAGTTCCTCAAGGAGTACTCAACATCACAGGATGACCCTCAGAGATAAATGCGCTGAGGAGAACCACAGCGGAACCTGCTAGAATCCTCGAGTAGAACCCTAACTTGACAATGCTCGGCACTAACACCAAGTCAGCTTGACATAATTAGTTGTGTGGAGTGAAAACGATTACAACCGTTTATTTCCTATTCTGAATCTGTTTGCTTGAAGATGAATCTGTTTGGAGGACCTTATGTTACAGGTGCTGTGCCTTTTCTGTCTGATTTGTGGTCAAACATTAAGGACAAACTACTGTCTTGAGATGTCAACGACAAGACAACACAATGTCGTTGTTCACTAAAAGCTGCTCTCCTAAACGAGGCCTAACCCAAATTATTGTTAGTATTATTATTACCATTATATTACTTGGATATTTTTTGTGGTATAGTGTCCACAACACCAGGTCTGTGGGCTTCCCGATGCGGGGACCAGAACTCAATGTCTCTGTGAGTCCTGTGATTTCAAATCTGTGGGTGGAACGAGTCTAAACTTGATATGAACTGGTGTTACTTTTAACTGTCTCGCTGGCATCTGTTCATTATAACTGGATCCCCAGGATTCACCCCTGGTAGTTTACAGTTCTAGAAGACACAAGAAGGTTCTAGAATACTCAAGGTGAGGTTCTAGAACACACAAGGTGGGGTTCTCTAGGTTTCTAGACCTACAGTATTACGTCATAATGTGCATATTGTTCCTGACGTTTGTTTACACTCCAAACTGATAGTGACTTGAAACGGTCATCTTGTTTGTGATTATGTGCAATTGAGAAAGGGAAGACTCGTCTAGCAGGTAGCCTAGCTGCAAGACAATGTCCTTGCTGATATCCCTCACTTTAAAGGCAGTGGTGAAATGGTTTCCTTATTCATTCATTTAGCAGCCTGTGGTCCTGCAGCATTTAGCTTTAAGGAATGTTTGTTGAATATTGAAGTCGAATATTCATCTGATCCACAAACCTAAGCTTAACCTGATTCTGCTTTCTTGGTGCAATCAAATCTTTTGAGTAGTTCGCACCATGCACACATGTTTTTTAAGTTCTTCTCTTGTAGTACAGGAATGTATACTACTAATACGGTATTTGCGATGGTACATGCTAATGCCACACATTAATCTAGAAAACTCAGTCTTACATATTCTCCAATAC
Source organism: Thaleichthys pacificus (assembly GCA_023658055.1). Classification (NCBI taxonomy): domain Eukaryota; kingdom Metazoa; phylum Chordata; class Actinopteri; order Osmeriformes; family Osmeridae; genus Thaleichthys; species Thaleichthys pacificus. The sequence goes on from CM042853.1 coordinate 13,221,262, forward strand.
AATTGAATAGAGGTTCTTTATTTTGTGTAAAATTATACGCATTCATATTGTATCTATTTTTGTATGCAGTTTATCATACCGACACTGAAGAGGGTGCAGAGTTATGTATACATTGGCATTTTTAGAGCATTAATCAATTCTAATTTAAGAAAATATAGTTTTGGACCATTCAACAAAGACAAGTTGCCTTTATTGGCATCAATCTATCTCTTTACTTTGGAGAATTACTTGAATGTGATGTACATATGTATTGCTTGCAGTATCTCTTTGTATTGAATATGTATGTTTTGATTTTGTATGCCTGGTTTGGTTTCTACTATATCATCTGTATCTGTTATGAACTGAGGAAAGAAACTGACAAGTGGGGGTTGGGATTGGTGATGAATGAGTTAACTAGCCTTCTTTTTAAACCGAGCTACTGACTGTACAACTTTCTCTAGACTTTGACTATACCTTTTTAATATGTAGTCTTAGATACAATTAACATTTGCCCATTTTGTTAATGTAATTTTTATTCTTTTTTTTCTATAAATAAAAACAAGTTTGCGGTCCATTCCTAATTCTGTGTACATAATGACCAAACGTTCAGTGGTTTTTGGAAACCCACATATATATATATATATATCATCGAATCCATGACCAGTGTTTCAGTAGCGTCCAAAGGGCGGTGAAAGGCTTCATTAGCCCTTCCTCCAGGACACACAAGGTGCAATCAATTATTCCAATCAATGTGCAGCAAAACGCCTGATCGGGATTTAAGTTAAATACATTTCTGGTGAAATTCTTCTGTAAGTATTCTGGAACTTGGACACGCAACAAAACCGAGAAGAACGCGGAAAGTGAGGGCGGAGGGGCATTCCATGGCATGGAGCAAATGAGCAGTGAACTGAACAGTGAGAAATATGGCACAATTGCACACATTGACGGCAAATTGGGCTTTAATCAAGCAAGTTGCGTATAATTTAGTGAACAGTCATCTTATTATCCCACAGCACAAGGCCGCAGATGGTCTTGTCAACAAACGCTTGCCACGGTAGACAGGGGAACTGATGGAATGTATTACTACTATTATTACATTGTTAAATGTACTCCTAATCAATGTAATTCAAGATGTAGGTTAATTCCTACATATTTAAATGTTGGTTTATAGATGATTTATCTATTTGGATGAGAGGTCGGCTGGAGAAGTAGGCAGGCCTAACAATCGCCATTACTGTAAAAATGTCTTAGGAATATTATTAATGGTGAAACACTGCCATTTAGTGGACATGCACAGTAACATCAACATCCTACCGAGGTGAAGTTAGTTTCATATTCGACATTCGTCTCATTCGCTACTTTGCAGCGTCGCGTAGGGACCGGGTGAAAACTACCCATACAATTTTGAAAAATGAGAGTCTTATAATGATTTTATGAATATAAAACCTCAAATTGACACGAGTATTCTAACCATGTCTGGTATACTTCGACAGCTTTCTCTGAAATCTATCTGTGGAAGTATACCAGACATGGTTAGAATACTCCGGTGTCCGTTTGAGGTTTTATATTCATAAAAATCATTATAAGAACTTCACCTCGCTCAACATCCTGCCATGTAGGTTAATGTAACTGTCTCCTGTCAGCCACTCTCCAGGACGCCCAGTGGGAAAAGAGGTAAACGTTCTCTTAACAAATCTGTATCGTATTATAACTCATGTTATCACTAACTGCACACAAACATGCGTGCCCCTAAACGCTTGAATGTACATTTTGAAACCATAGTACATTTCATTGCAATTGTCCAACTGTTAATCTGCAGTCAAAATCAGTGACTATCCATCCAGCGGCAGAACTGGTTATGGTTTTAACCAGCATCATTGGCATTCCAAAATCGCAATTTTGTGGTAGAGCACTGATTTCAGTAATGTACACTATGGTCTACTTGTTCTCGTTTCAGAAGGCTACCAACAAAACAAGGTCGCATGATGTATGATAAGTAAAAGCACCGAACTCCCAGTTGCTTTTTTCCAAACATTTAAAGACTGTTTATGGTTGCCAACCCTGGTGGTCTTGAATCAGTACAGGGCTTCCATTCAGGTAAGTCAAGTCATTAAAGGTTAGTTGACGTTCTGATGTTTAACTAATTATGAACACATAAAATGTTTTATTTTGTCTCTGGCAGGGTGGTGTGAGCATTTAATCTTTAAGACGGTTCCGCTTCAGATGGTCCAATATCTACATCGCTTGGGGAGGTAACTTGAGTCACCACCCTACATTGATGCCAGCCTAACCAGTCATTTAGAAGAATTAAACACGTTTCTTCCCAGATAGTTAGTCTTTCTGAAGAGACCAAGAATGAGTTATCTTGGGCTAATTGATGATGGCAGTTTTCCAGATGCAAAGGCATTGCATAAACAAAAGCCTCCATTGTATAGGGCAGTGGTTCTCAATCCTGGTCCTTATGCCCCCCTGGCCTGCATGTTTTAGATGTTTCCCTGCTCCAACACACCTGATTCAAATGAATGGGTCGTTATTAGGCTTCTGTTGAGCTTGATAATTACCCATTTATTTGAATCAGGTGTGTTGGAGCAGGGAAACATCTAAAACATGCAGGACATGGGCACCTGAGGGTTGCCCACCCCTGTTTTAGTGTTCTCTCGACACTGCTACAACATGACAACAGCATATAATAGTGCAGTTGTTCACCTTGTTTGTATACTAACCTGTCAATGCAATACAGAATAACCATTTAATTCTTGCAAGACAATTTTGGTACTTCCAAACACTCAGAGCAATGGTTTCAGATTTTAAAGAACATTTTTATTCAACAGCTTCATGACCTTTTCACATAAGTATGACGCTTTTTATTCACTCATTTGATTGGATGTTTAGTCAGCGCAGGAGCTAAAAAGTGGGCTTCTACATGCACCTGGGCTATGCACAGATACAGGCCATTTACTAATGAAATCATTTATTATCGTCAATCTTGTTTTGACACACCACTTTGTAGCACAGCAGCTGATATATAAAGCTGACTGACAATCATTTCTTATACACAATATTGTCTTGTTCCAATTAAAAATGGAAACCGAAAAAGTAAAAACCTACTAAACGTAAAGCAGTAAAAATCAAGCACAGATACATACAAACCCTAAAAGTGTGGGTAAATGTGAGTTTTGTAAGCTGGGCTCAGTCAGTCCTGCACTTTCCAGCTCCACAACTTTGAGTTCTGAGGCTGTATCCAAAACTGCATTTATACAAACGGATGTGTGGTTAGTTTAAATTAACGTAAAAGTACTATGAGAACAAAAATGCAAATTACACAACGAGCAAAGAACCAACCTCTTCCCATCTAATCTGGTGTCACCACAGAGAAAGCAGGAGACGAGGGGAGGAGGGAGGGAGGGAGGGGAGGATGTGCATTTATTACAAGGGAATGAGTGGAAGGGGAGGAGGGAGGGGTTGGTGATGGGAGGCTGGGCATGTTTCTTTTATCATAAAAGGCAAACCAGATAAAGCCTGAACCACATCCGTGTTATCTCCTGTGCAACTCATACATACTCCCCTGTGTGTGTGTGTGTGGGGGGGGAGAAGAGCTGTTACTGGTGCGCACACTGGACCCCCGGGCCGTGGTGGCCCCCCTCCTCGTCCGAGCTGTCGTTGTAGGCCTCGCGCCGGCCGCCTCCGGACGTGCCCTGGCTGTTGTCGTAGTCCTGCAGGTCCACCTCCTCGGCGTCCCCAGACACGATGGGAGCTTCAGAAGCGCGTGGGCAGCAGGTCCTCCAGTTCCTGGGGAAGGGTTACACAGAGCACAGCAGCATGGGTACTGGAGCAGGGGGCCAGGTCAGGGCTGGGCCAGGTTCCTTTGTTCCACCATCCCTCAGTGCTTAAATTATACCCAGGGCCACACATGCATCTAATCTCAGAATCAGGGATTATCATACAAAGACTGAGATTCACACCTAAATAAGACCTGGTGCATAAAGCCTCTTGATTCACACAAGGACCAGCATTAGTGGTGTTAATAACACCCCCAACATCCTGGATGCTACAGCCTATACCAGTAATCACAGACAACCAAGACCCTCCTAGATAAATACAACAGCAGGTTGATTGCAGGACCCTCCCAGCCACAAGGCCTTACCGTGAGCTTCTCTGAGCTGATCCAGTTGTTGTCTGGGAACTGGACATCAAACTTGATGTAGAGGTCTCCTTTCTCAAAGGGGTTACGGTACTGGGGCATGCCCTCACCTCTCACCACCCTGATGGAGCCTGGGACACCAAACAACCAGCATTATTATTACTACTACGCACATGATGTTCAACCTGCCCTGCTCATTGATTGATCTGCAGACCCTGATCTGAATAACCTCTGGCCAGGATCTCCAGTATTCTCTAGTCCCCCTCAGCACACACACACACTTACCTGGCTCAATGACTTTGCCAGCGGGATATTTGACTACGATCTGTCTGGCGTCTAAGTGTTTTAGTGTGAACTGGAACCCACAGAGCGCTTCCACCAGTCCGATCTTGTGGGTCATGTGGAGGTCGTGGGCGTCTCGTCTGTAAGTCTGAGGAGAACAGGGTTACACCGTCAGATGGCATAGAACAGCCCAAAACTATTACACACACGTTGCTTTCACCTCTTTACCATCATCCATGTTCTATTCCAAGAAATGTTTGACCATTCGTATCTAACTGATTTAGATTTAGAACAGAATTAAATATTGTTAAGTAGAAAATGGAACAGGTCAATTCCAGGAAGCAGTGAGAGTTCTGGTGGGCCCACCCTGTCTGTATTCCCAGGAGAAAATAGGTTACCAGCAGCCCCTCCCTCCCAGCCAGCCTGCTGTAGGGGGCCCTTCTCTCCAGCCGAGCCAGGTGCCAGCAGCACCCCACACCTGCCATTCATCCCCCTGCTTCACAGGAGTGTCAGGGAGTCTGGAGGTGATACCAAGGGCTGAGGGGAACCAGCCCAGCTCTAGAGCAGGCTAGCCACAGCTGGCTACAGGATTAAACCCCACAGGGCCAGCCTTTCCACTCGTGACTAGTATTAGTCCAGAGTTATGACACACATGCCACAGGGCTCAGGGGGTGGGGCAGGATGGGACTGGAAACTGGATTACAAAGTGTTTGGACACACTGAACAGCATCCCAACCATGTGCTACAGATCAAGGTAGGTCATGACTCCACCTTGTTACCATGTCGGGAGTATTCCATCCATCCATATTTACGCACTCCAGTGGATTAGATTGTGGCTCTTCAATGATCTTTCTCCCTACAGACTACCAAGTCAAAACATCTAAAGCATTGTTCAAGCAGCCCATGAATGTGATATCAATACAACAAGCCAGTTCTGTGGACTACAGTCTATAGGTGCTGACAAAGAAACCTGCTACATGCTGACAGTGTGGAGGACCTCCCCCCAGACAGCTGGTGCCTTTTGTTCCACCAATCAACCTCCACTCAAGTCACCACTAGCCTCAGACCACACACACACCACCCTTACTGTCAAGGACCAACACATTCTGATCCAACAAGGAGTTTCATCTAACCTAAACCTCATTCCAGAGGGGAGGGGGCAACATTTGACCATCATCATCTCTTGATACCAAGAGATAATTGGTCAATTTGAAGATTTGTATTGATAGGCACACAATATTAAGTCAATATATATATATATACACGTCACGGAGTCATTCGTCAGTATGCTCCCAAGTCCTCTGCCTTACAAACACAACAACCACCTCTATCAACACCACGGTAGCCTGCTATACCACCAAAACACTAGCTCTGTTGGCACGGGTGGGCTGTATTTATCATTGGGAGTGAGTTTAAGCAATTCAACTTCGTTACATATACACTAGTAGAAAAAAAAGGACATCTAAAACATTTGCAACCAAGCAAGATATCCCTTTTCTACAGGCAAGAAAAGGCATGGCATGTGGTTTAGCAGTGTTACCCAGACTGCCCTACTCTGAGGCCAATCACTCTCCAGGACAGGAAGTGATAGAGGTTGTTTTGACAGGTTGTCCTGTACATCACTGTATTGTTCTGATACTGAAAGCTGCTGATGACAGCAGTAGTGCTATCGTATCTTGTGCTCTATTCGGAGACAGAAGGTAAACAGTACTGGTATGTCAGTGGTGGTTGCGTACCTCGTGTTCTTTCTCCTGCAGGACCAGGACTATGTCCCCAGGCTCTACCCCCGGCGCCTGGTCCGCCTCTCCCCCGAAGGTGATCTTCTGGCCGTGCTTCATGCCCTTGTCCACGTGGACCTCCAGGATCTTCACCTCCTTCACCACCTTCTTCCCCTCACACTTTTTACAGCGATCCTTCTCACTGATCACCTCACCTGGAAGAAGAAGGAGACAGGATTACCTCCTGCCTGGTGAGGTGGGGCTGGAGGGGGCTGGTACAGGGGGCAGATGGGTGTACGTCAGTATAACACTGACGGCACCACTAATACACCGTGGGCAGAATCTATCATAAAAAAGACAGCCTTTGCCTCCTTCTGTTCCCCACTCCACTCCCATCAAACACTTCTCCCATGTGCTTAGTTGAGGCGGTGGAGAGGACATCCCAGGGAGACAGACCCAGAACAGGCTGTTCCTGCAGCAGGCGAGCCCCTCACCTTCTCCGTTGCAGTCGGTACAGACAGACTGCATCTGCTGGACCATCCCAGGAGCCAGCTGTCTGATCATGATGCGCATGCCACGCCCCCTGCACGCCACACACTTCTGTACAGCTCCTGTCTTCCCCCCCTGGCTGGGGATAGGCACAGACAAGAGCAATCAATCACTGAGCACAACCCCCATTTAAACCACCAACACACTGCATGTGACTACGCCAGAGGAAAACTGAATGGACAGGAAGACGAAACAATTGTGGGAATGCTAGGTCAGAGTATGTGGACCAATCACAGTGTGGCTTGGATCTAGCCCGTCCGTTTAGTAATTTATAAATGTATTACTAACTCAAGCCATACAGTTATTAACATGGACTGTCCTACAATCTGGCTGATTTGGTTGAGGAGAACAAAATACCAGCCTCTCCAGACAGTAACAGTGGCTACAAGCGCCATGGAGACTAGCTGAGTGCATATTCACAATGTGATCAGAAAGAGAAAACAAGACTCTAAACTGTTAAGCCTAGATTTAGGTAAGAAGAGAAATGAATGCACAGTGCACACAAACACTTACCCATTACAAGTGCTACACAGGACATTCTTGCTAAGCTGTAGTTTGGTTGTTTTACCATTGTACAGGTCTTCCAGTGTCACCCTGTCAAAACAAAGGGCATGCGAACATGTTATTATGCTTGTCAGGCGGTAAAGATAAGTGAAACAGTATTGTTGCTGTGTAACAACAGGGACTTAAGTCAAGGAGACTTGTGCTTGATCAGAAAAACACACTCATAATCAGCTATTATTAGTACTGAAGGTGCCTCTACAAGGGACGAGGGTTCTCTGGTGATTTCAGGGCAGGCTATTATAAAAGAGATGGGCACAGTCTCCTGGCCTTGATTTCCTGAATCACAAGACTCCATACATCTCTACTGGCAGATCCTGCAGCGCATGGCATCAATCAAACACCATGAATACATGGCCAGCGATAAAATCTAGCCCCTGCATCAGTCACAAACATGACTAAACCTACATTCCTCTACTGACTAAACATACTAGTAAAGATGTCTTCTCCCTAAAGCTGACAGACAAGTGTCATTGACTGACTGGGCAATTAGAGGGTTGTCATGGTTACTGGGTGGGGTTGGAAGGCCTACTAACTTGAGTGGGTGAACCATGTCTTCTCCTCGCCGTCTTCCTCCATTCCGGCTGCGTCCCTGTCCGCCCATGAAGCCAAACAGACCTCCTCCAAAGATGTGGGAGAAGATGTCGTCCATCCCCCCACCTCCACCACCTCCTTCCCGCAAGCCCTGCTCCCCATACCGGTCATACAGTTCCTTCTTCTCTGGGTTGGTCAGGACCTCATAGGCAAAGCTGATCTCCTTGAACTAGACAAAAAAATAAGATTTGTTTAAATTATATATCTTCATGAGCTCCCATGTACCATCACCGACTACAACCATCCCCTTTCCCTTTTGTAGCTGGGTCTGAATGTAATTGTGTGTTCTTAGACTTAGTCAGGTCTGGAAGAGTAAAGCACTTTATTCTTACCTTGTCTCCAGCATTTGGGTTTTTGTCAGGGTGGTACTCTTTTGCCAGTTTCCTGTATGCCTACAATAAATCACAAGCATATTTCATCCAACAGATTGGAGAATACAAGTACATTAAGTACAAATCAAAGAACAATTACCAAATGTGAGTTGTTTACCGGGGTTATCCCCATCTACCTACAGCAGACGGTTGTGCGCAGTAACATGGGCCTGGGCAGTAGCCTTAGGTAAGTTAGCCTTACGGCCCGTATAAAAACCTAGCTAGTAAACTGACCGTATTTGACAGCTCAAGTATATCTACATTAAACTACTACATCAAATCAGTAGATAATCCTTAAATTCGCCCAATGACGGTAGACGAAACCATGCGAATTTACATGAAACTGGCTTGTGAGCTAACCAGCTTCCAAGCACGTGAGTTGATTAACTAGCTACTTACGTTAGCGCCCTAGAAAGCGCTAGAATATTTTCAACGCTATAAGTCAAGTTGGGGAAACACGGAGTTGGTGTCAACATTTCAATTTTACCATTTAAAATAGGTCATTAGCTCATCTCTCCCTAGCACCATGTTGCAGTGGATTTTGTGGAAGCATTTCTGGCTGAAATAAACTAAGAAGTAACCAATGTTGGCTGGCTAGCGAGCTACACCAGCGCTAAAACTTGAGTAGCTACGCATGTCGCCTTGTTACATGTCTCGACTATTTCCTGGATTTAACGTTCCATGGCCAGTCTAACCTTTGTTTTTGTGACAATCTAAATAGCCGTTCCTAACTACAACGTATGTCGCAGAATCGTTAGTTGGTGCTACACGGCGAAACACTTCTGTCTAAAATTAACGCCCCTGCTACAGGTGCTATTAACATGTTGGGCTAGTCTAGTTACCCAGCAACGACGTACGGGTAGCTTACGGTGGCTAAAACGCTAGCTTGCATTAGCCTAGCTAGAGTATTGCTAGCTTGCATTAGCCTAGCTAGAGTGTTGCCAGCTTTAAATTGGTGTTACAGCCCGAACAAAAAAGTAAACATGTAAAAAACCAGCTAACACACGAACAATACTAACGTTAACCATCTAAAACTCAAACGCTTCACGTTACATAACAGCTAACCCTTCCATGGCAGTGGACACATTTACGGACATACTAAGAGAGTAGTACAGTACTTCCAGCAAATACACCTATTCCAATTTGAATAGCTCGCTAGTTGGAGCTAGCTAGCAATAGACTAGCTGCTAGCTCGCTCGATTATGGTTTATGCATTGCTAACAAGCTAAGGCAATTTCCTGAAACTAGGAGGAGTTAGAATCTCAATGTACATAATTCAATTTTAAAATCAAATAAAAATGTATTTCGAAAAGATCTACCTTTTTCAGCTCATTCTCGGTGGCAGTTGGGGAAACTCCAAGAATGTCGTATAATTTAGTATCAACAACGTTAGCCATTATGTACAGTAGCTCGGGAAGGTCCTTCAACACGAGAGGCAGAGAAGAGAAAGAGAAGCCGGTAGATATCGTCTTCTTCCAGTTCTCTGAAGATTTCCGGCAGTGTGAGGTATGTTGGTAATGCTGCCGCTCATCGGTTGGAGTTCGCTTGTCTGGAACGTCATTAAAGGTAGGCTGCGTAACGAAAATTAAACTCATATGTATTTGTGTTAAAAAATTCCACTTCCCTACTGACATTCTCAACTAGGCCTAATTATAATAAAATGTGTCACAACTGTGCCTAATGAATGATTCATTTAATTAATTAATTAATTCGTTTTAGTCAAATGCTCAGCTCTTTCAGATGTCTTATTCAACATGACAGCAATTTGGGTGGTGGAAGGGAACTGAGAAAATGTCTTATCTACCTTCCACGTCAGTACTGTCTTTAAAACTGAATTGAGAGGCAGACAAAGGTCGATGAGTAAATTCTATTTTAATCCAACAGAATAAAACTGTACAACCAGCAGTAAAATAATAGAAGTATGGCGTTGTCTGTCTCTGTCTCTCAAGAAACAGGTTGTGCTTGTTTATACACTGGATTTCACGTGAAACACATAATTCATTTTTATCCAAACTGGTGAACAGTCTCAGCAAACTATTGCAATTTGCCAACCATCTTTTTACGAAGATCTTTCATTCATAAAACCGACTGGTCAGATATTTAATAGGATATGGATATCAGAAATGCTCGGCATTGGTCTCATTTATTTTGGATTCAAGCATAAGCTTATTCATACAACTTTAAGGTATTACTATATTCAACCTATTGGTTATATAGTAGTTTACTTTTCCCTTCAGTTAAATATTGTTATTTAAGTATTTTACATGCCCTTATTCTTCTCTCGACATGAGAGGTTTTGTGTTATCCTTGATTGTCCTCATGACAGTTCCTGTTGAGTCCATATCATTTAGTTATAATTCTAAAATGATCTAAATGGACATCAAATTGCAGGGTGTGTAAGAGAACACATACAGCAAATCAATCTCTCTTTCTCCCAGTGTTTCCTCCTCCAGACAAACTGTTTTGTGGAGCTCTCTCTACTAAATCTGCTTTTCCTCATCATCAGCATCACATCATCATCATCATCTAGGCTTCATCTTTACTAAAATCAAACTATGCAAAATGAAGGAGTTAAAAGCCAAGCAACAGCATGGAAATTGACAATTGTTTTAATACACAGTACAAGAGACAGAAATTAAGATTCAAATAAGTTATTATAAGTAGAAGCATTATTATATCTGTGCATTACGTGTAAATGGATGTAAAAACTCTAGATAAGAATGTCTATTGTGTTGGCCCTCCTCTGAGTGGTAGTGTCCTGTTCTTCAGAGCAAATCAGAGACACCTGCATGCGAGAGTCCTTCCTATCTGATTGGAGGACATACTGAATGAGTGTGAGGCAAGGTGGGAGGTTGTCTCTCCTCCAATCTTCTTATCTCCACTAGAAGTCCATTGACATGGAACGCTGCTGCGGGTCGACCACGCTGGTGTTGTTACGGGAACCGTTGCCGCGGACGCTGAGGGTCCCGCAGTGTCCCCCGGCAATGCCGCTCGCCCCTCCCACTCCGCTCCCGACTCCTCCCCCGGCTCCGCCGCGGACGTAGATCTCGCAGGGGATCTCCTCCATGACGCGGTCCTCGATCACCTGCTCGGCACAGTCGTGAGTCTGTTTGTAGCCGTAGCAGCCCTTCTTGTAGCTGCTGGTGCTGTTGAAGGTTTTCATGGGCGGGGGCTTGGAGAAGTCGTTGTGGTAGGACAGCTCCATGGAGCTGAGGGTGGTGCGGCTGTGCTTGATGCTGCCTCCGACGGAGGCCTGCGAGCCGCAGTGGTGCTCGTGGACGCAGCGCGACATGGTGGACGAGCGCCGCAGCTTGTGGTAGCTCTCCAGCTCCTCCGATAGGTCCGCCAGATCGGAGGAGATCTCCTTGTCACGCAGGGAGAAGAGCTCATAGTGGGGAGGGTCGAACACCTCCTGGAAGCCCGCCTTGTTGAAGACCGGCCGGCGGGCCACCACCTGTTGATACAGACAGGATCAGGAAATAAAGAAACCCGAGTTTCAGAAAGAGCAGACTGGGCAGACTTAGAAATCAAACCAATATATATGCCCACCTTCTTCCTGGGCTGTTTCATTTGGACCAGGATGGAGATGATTAACAGAACCAAAACCACTCCAGAAGACACACCAATCACTGTGCCATGGGTCTTAGTGATCTGGTGGAACAGACCCTTAGACCTTTTTTCTATGGGTAGGAGAGTAGGAGAGGAAAGGAAAGAGAGGATATGAAAAGCGAGCGGGAGAGGAGGAGAGGGTAGGAGAAGAGGGCGGGAGAAAAGATAAAAGATAAGTTGAGATGAAAGGACAGGAGAAAATAGAAACCGTTTTTTTTGTAAAAGGCCGGTCCCCCACCTCTAATCCCGACAGCACATGCATGATTGAAGATGTCCTTCCACTGACCTTTACAGTGGTTTTCATCCCAGGGGTAGACACAATTCTGAACCCCGTTGCACACCAGCGAGTTGTTGATGCACATGTTGCTGTGGCAGAAGAACGTGTTGCTGGAGCAGGGGGCTGGAGATGTGAGACGAAGCAGATATTACAGATTACTTTTACAGATTGCTGGCGATCAGCGATAACAGCATTTACCACGGCTAACACGGAGGCTCAGTAATAGACTGCATGGAGAGCCATATATCTTCATCTGCACAGGATCAGAAGAGGAGATGACTGCTACCTTCACGGCTGTGGCAGCAGTGTGTATGTGGAGGCGTGAGGAGGAGAGGATGGAGAGGGGAGGAGGTGAAAGGCAGTAAATCAATTCCGACGGCCATCACGAGGCACAGATGGCTGGGCGCCATGAGACTCCTGACTAAACTGGCTGTTAGGATGCGTGTGTGTGTGTGTGTGTGTGTGTGCATGACGGGTGTGACAATACAGACGTATCGTGTGCATGTGTGTTTGCCTCCGGACTTAATTGCCTGTTACGATGCATGTTTGTGTGTGTGTGTTTGTGTGACAGGTGTCTATATTGTGTGTGTGTGTGTTTGCCTCCAGGCTAAACTAGCTGTTAGGATTCGAGTGGTGATGTGCTGGCGAGGCTTGGTAATTGAACGTGGCTGGCAGGCCTTTGTTCAGGAGGGCTAGGAGATACAGAGAGGCTGGGACTGGTTGTAGACTTCTGGTACAGCGGACCCTACACACACACACGCGCACACACACACACGTTAGCCCTCATTCCCATCTTGTGCAGCAGGGCTAAATGGTCCTGACAGTGGGACGAGGGGGATCGTACCACCCCTTCCTCTCCCGTCGACTACGCAGATCTACTCTCCTCACTCTGCGCTCACTTCCAAAGCGATTAGGCGGCTCTCGCCTTCAAACAGCCCCTTCACAGTGGTGTCTGACCTGCTCCACGTACCCCATTTGCTCCCTTTCCCCCCCTGAGAGCACCCAAGGTTTCAGAGGTAAGCAGAAGGATGGAACAGGCCAGTCTGAATGCATGTTAGAATGTGTTAGAATGTGTGAGCGTGTGTCAAGTGGTTTTATTTTGAGATCATACGGTTTGATGAGAACAGGGGTGGTAGATGGTAGATAAATGGGCCTAGAGGTCTCTTGTTTACTGACTAATGAAGACGAATGGATCTGTTTGTGTCTTCTCATCCCAAACTGGGGTCTGTGCTTATCAGTCAAAGCTTGGCTCAGATAGAGAGGGGATATACGCAGTGTATTCTGAATTCTGACACAAAAGTTGTTTGCAAAGCAGTTCTGCCCTATCCAAAAGAAGGAAAATAAATTACACTTTTGAATTTACAAAGCCATTAGGAGGCTGCAATAGTGATGAGTTGGCTGACTATGACTGCATTAGCATTCAACCATAGTCAAGAAAGGAAAGCAGCAATTAACATCTAACATATTCAGGCATTTATTGAAAGTGCTGAAAGAATGATTTCTTCTCTAGCTTTTTCTCTAAATTTACATACAACCTTTAACTGCATGTGTCGAAAACTGGCACACAAAATGGCAAAGCTTTGTGCTTGGCTACAAATAAAAAAAATAATCTTTGAAAACCCAATTCAAGCTTTTCACTTCATCAATAGGAGATGAATTTCCACTTTTCCTATTTGAGTGACCTGTAATTACAGTGACTGTGTCAGACTGTGACTAGAATACCAAGAACCTGTTAGCTTCCATAAGTCTCACAGTGAAAGCTGTGGGTGACGAGCATTTGGCTTCCCAGTATTAATGCTTTGAACACAACAAGATTGTATACTTTTACAAGAATTAAGCCTTGAATGTGAGTTAGCCATTCAGGCCCTATTCATCAATACCACCTTCAACATTGCCTGTCATACATTTATAGTGTGTGCCTGGAAGATTAGTGAGGGCTTAATGAACTAAACCATGAGAGGAGAGGACTTCCATTCTCCATCATTTTTTGGGGTACTTAGCTACTTCCAGTGTACCTTGATGAATCCACTGTCTCTTCCTATATTAATGCATTTCATACCTATTTGCGTTCGTATTACTCCGGGGAAATACAGTATATGACCGACAGTGATTAATGTTATTACAATGACTAGCACCTCAGACAACATTGAGTGCTAATAGGAGTATACTGTAGATGGTAAAAAAAGATAGGAGTCTTGCATCGAAATTCTTAATATTTTATATATACTATATATAATATATCAAAGATGTATCTGGGGTAATATGTGATTAACATGACTGCACACTATCTGCTTACTTCAGCAAGACAGATGGTGAACCCTTGGTGAGGGTTGTATAGGATGATGGCGCTGGCAGTAACTACTCACGATCTACAAACGAGGTGAAGAGCATCCGGAAGCGGCTGAGACGACTCTTCTCGTCCGCCCACATCCTGATCACGCCCACGCCGTTGTCGAGCATGACGTCGTTGGCGACGGTGCTGCAGAACTTGGCCTTCAGGTTCTCTATGGCGCTGCTCCCGTCGTACACCGCCACAAAGTTCTTCTTGCACTCGTTGGAGTGTTCCATCTGGTAGTCCATGAAGCGCAGATAGATCTAGAGACCCAGAGCGCAAAACCACGGGGGGAAATGGAAAGCAGAAAAAGTATGAGTATGAATGATTCGATTCTTGCACTTCTCCCTACTAGTGTGATGCTAATCACTGATCTGGTGTGACTGGAGTGGTGGTAGCTGTGTAGAGAACCATGAACTTGGAGGGGGGGGGGGGGTGCATTTTCACACCATACATTTACATTTCTTCATTTAGCAGACGCTTTTATCCAAAGCGACTTCCGAGAGAGAGCTTTACAAAGTGCATAGGTCACTGATAACAACAAGACAGGGTAGCCAAAACATGAAGCACATATTGTGAACAACAATACACCATCTATTGACATGATACTGTGATGACATGTCATATTCAAGCTGTAAAGAAGGTACGCAACAGTTGTCAAATATCCTCGGAGCAGATGTGTGCACATTCTAAAGCTGAAAACCCTGGAGATGTTATGATCCCAGACTATTCAATTGATTTCTGCTTGTTCCGTCTAGTCTGTCAATAACAGCTCCTTTTTCTCAGCCCTGCTCTTGCCAACCTTGTGAATTAATCTCCGAGAAATCCAGCCTATTTAGCACAAGTGAGGGCCTGAGTCTGCACTGGCTAAGTGGCTGCTTTTAGCCTCCTCCTTGTACTGCTGAATTTGCTTTTCAGCGATTTCCGCTTCATTGGCCTAATACCTGCTGCTCCCTGCTTGACTTGCTGCTAATTCTAGATACTCTGCTGCACTGTTTCAGCAGAGAGAACGAGTTCAGAGAACAGAGTGTGTCCCAGTGCTGGTGTCTTGTTGCCTAATCACTGTGTGTAGGTGTGTTTGAGTGTGTGTGTGTGCGCGTGTGTGCACTCCTACTTGCGTTTTGTGTGTGTGTTGTCTTCCTTGGCTGTACCTCTGCAGTGAGTGGCATCATGATGACCCATTTAGCCACAGGAGAGGAAGAATTGAGGGGAAAGAGATGAAGAGGAAAAAGCAAGCTGCTGACCTTGGACCGAGGTGGGGCGCGGATGGTCCAGATGCAATCCACAGCATCGCCAGCCTTTATCTTGTCCTCCTCTTCGACCTGACTGGAGCGGATAACACCATCATAACCCCCAATCTCAAACTGGCAATCTGAGAGGGAGATTGGACCGGGGGAGAGGAGGGATTATAAGAATAGGAAAAGCCGATGTGTGAACATAAAGGGATAGATGAAGAGATCGAATAAAATATACAGGAACCAAGGAGGTTGGATTGGACCAAACTGGTAAACATTTCGCGCAATTTACCTGGGATGGGATTTAACAGTCCTCCCACGTGAAGATGGAAATCAGGGTCTGGAATGATAAGGAGGAAAACTCTTTTTCACTTTCGGTTCACACAGCAGAAATGTGGGAGCTGAGAACAGGTGATAAGATCCCATTAAAGCTGAGCAGATTGTGTGAAGGACCACGCCGGGGGAAATATCTGCTGCCTGATGGGAGGTGCTGATTACAGCTCGCCGTTTCAACGCAGCAGAGAGGGAACAACATATGGAGTATCGTTCCCGCTGTGAGACACTAGAATCATCTTCTCCACTCTAGACACAATTGTCATGTAAGTATTCTTTGATCACTAATTCATCTTACCTCCTCTCATAACACTAAATCTGAAAGTGAAGCTGAAAAGGTTACAAATATGTATTACCTGCTATGAATGTGTATGTGATCAAACTATGAAGGCACGTGTTCTGAATATGCATTTCCTGCTGGATGTGTATCTGCATGTGTATTTGATGATCCCATGCGGGTGTTTATTATGAACTTGTATTTCCTGCCATGAATTTATACTTGAGGAGGGCTTTGCAGGTGTGTGTCATAAATCAGTAGTACCTGCTATAAATGTGTATTTGATGCGGAAGCCAAGCCCCTCCAGCTCCTCATCGCTGGTGAACTTGATCCACATGAAGCGACCTGTGGAGGTGACCAGGCCCGGGTTCTTCTGTCCGCAGAACCGGTCGATGAGGGGAGAGAAGCCGAACTGGGCCGTCTCGGACCTCGATGTGATCGAAGCGGCACTCGAAGGACGGCTCGATGTAATAGTTCTTATCGAAAGCCAGCTGGACTCTTTGTCTGGGGAGCGCTGGGGGGGGGGGGGGGAGACAGAAGGAGGAAGGGCAGGCCGAGATGGGAGAGACACACTTGAAGCACTGCACAGGCAAGATCCATTTCCTCTACATATCCAGTATGTGCAACAACAGCATCCATGAAAGAATGTTTACTCAAATGTACCAAAGAGAACACCGTCCGATGAAGAGACATGTCCTGACGTGGCAGCATGTTGCCTTTCTGTTCCGGAACCATGAACTGAACAAAATACTGCCTCAGCCATACAACAGCGGTCACAAGTTCACTTGTCATGTAAATAATCCTCTGAGCCTATGAATGACCCAGATTGCCTATATCTGTGTTAGAGGGAGAATTGTTTAGGCTACTCTGCTTATTGGAGCAAGACAAAAGCTAACATCCTGAAGCAGTACAATCTTACAAGCAACTGACACAACTACAATTACAACATATATATTTTTCTAAACCCACGAAGACAGCGTCACAACCTTCATTTCCAACTGCCTTTGTGTGAATTTGGATTACTATGTAAGATGGTGAATGAATGTTTCTGAATAAATATTAATAATACTCCTGCGTAGGTGACAGATGAGTGGTACAGGGTATCACTGGACTTGAGTCATGTATTTGACTGGTGTTGTAGCACATGGTTTACAGACTGACACTGAGGGACAGTTTTCAATTTGAATAATATGTCAGAAGACAGAATGTATAAAAGTACAGCTTTATCTGCCGTTTAAACAAGGGAAGTTGGTTAGCTTCACCCACAGGGGGAGCCCTTGAGCTACTACAGATCTCCCTCTACAGATCCACACCAGGTGCTCCGAAGCTCTCTTCTTACTTCACACACACGCACACACATGCACACACACACACACAGAGTAAAACATCTCTTCCATATCCAAAAAGATAAAAAGCATCGACAGACAGCTCAAACAGTAGCTGTCTACAGCCCTGGCAAACAGCCAAATATACGCCCCATCAACCATCAAGCAGCTTTCTCCTTTCCAAAACACCACAGAGACCGTACGTGAATCATAGAGACAGATGGAGGCAGTTACGTTCCTCAGCAGACCACCCAACACTAACAAGAAACCTCTAATAGTTTGCTGGATGGTTAGATATCTCTGTTTCTTTAACTTTAGTGGATGGCATCTCTGGTTTTCCCTCCATACTCAAGCCACCATCTACCAGCAGAAAAAGTATAACACTACAGACATAACAGTGATACATCGACCATAACGCCCCCCCCTCCTTACCTTCAAGGATGTAGGTGCATTCCTTGTTGGCGGGGTAGGTGCCAGGATAGTTGGGAGAGGTGAAAACCCCCCCATTGATGTTGCGGACCCAGGTACCGCAGTCATTAGGACTCTTAGGGGGGCCCTCATCACTCAGAGACTCTGCAAACACAACCAGCGATTGGATGGATGAAGGGATGAATGCATGAAATAATGAAAGGATGAATAAATAATCCTTTCGCAAACCTCATTGAAGATAAGATGCATACATATAATGCCATACATACAAGGATTGCTTTTAGACACAGATCGTCCTGAATAATCCATTTTTAAAGGATCCTCTGGACCAGAAGTGGGGTTTAATCTGTGTCCTGGCGTCCATCCACAATGTTTATTTAGTGATACATATGCATTTATTCAAAAGGTATAACACTTAAAACAGACAGTATCAACCAATATCAGATATCGTTTAATCTTAGTAGTAGAAGGTGACGAGGTACCTTTAGTTCTCTGTGCCAGAGCAAATCCCTCTTCTACCAGAATTAAAAGTATCCAGGCTGTAGAGGACAAACAGCAGTAATCAGTTAGCTTGTGTTTACAAATGCATTTTCTTTCATCAAAGAACCATGGCATATTACCAGTTGGTAGTAACCTATACATCAAAGAAACAGGTCAAAGGATATAGCAGAAGAGATCTAGTCTTGTGAGAGGCAGTAAACATTCATGAACATAAACACACACACACACACATACTCAAGACCATCTTCCACTCATGGTAATCATGATCCAAACCAACCCATTCAAGACATTATAACCTTTCTCTTTCACGTCTATAGACAGAGACAGACTTGTGTACTCCTGCACCCACAGCAGAATAAAAGGAAGCTCGATAGATTTATACCGTTATCCATTTGCTGAGATGGTGTCAGATGGGATGCTATTAATACCATATCCACGAGACTGAACTGAGTGGAGTTGAGCTGGCCTGATTTCTCAACCGCCACAGCAGGACTGGACCAGCAGTGCTGGACTGTGCTGAGGAGAACGTGTGAACGGCAGATCTGCACCAGCGCCGTGCGGCTTACGTCAGCAGCAGAGGCAAAATGCCTCGCAGAGAGATCGCCATCAACGCATCAGACGGCACGCAGCCGCACTGGTCACCTTACGACTGTGTTCGCCCGATGAGCTAAAGCCCAGGCAACCACCTGCAGACGGGACGGGCCTTAGTGGGGATGGGATGAAAGCATTCAGGTACGGGCAACAGACACAACAGGGCTGGTATTGTACTGAGCAGGACCAAATCAGTTCTAACACCAGCCATACTACCCCCTGTGCATGTTGCAGACCACAACGCTGTCTTCAGCTGATAAGCCCATGTAGGTTTATCCCTACTGGCTTCATAATAGGCTGGCTCGCTGCTATGGCATTAGAGAGGGAGTGTGGGGATGACAGATTGCATAATGAAACACAGGGAGACTGCGGAGTCCAGGGGAGCAGAGGGGGGGAATCAGGGAGTGCATTTAGCCCTTCTCCCGAGAATCACGCGCACCCATGCGTGCACAAATGCACACAGAAACGTACACACACACACACACAGATATGCACCCCATGCCCCAAATGAGGATACGCTGAAGTTAAGCCCACACATACGGCAGTACACACATCTGCACACACTTGCTTTCCCAAAAGCACACACACACACACACACACACACACACACACACAGACAGACACACAACTAGTTGCCAAGACACATCGACTCTCAGCCAATCCATCTCCATTAATCATGGGATAGGGCTTGAAGGTGGGGGAGCACATATAAACCATGATAGACACCTTTGTAAGATCCTGTCCTCTCACTGTGGACAGCACAGCACAGTAGACACAAGTCGCACTGAATGGAGATTAATTGCATCTTGCTACTTGTCAATGTATGTGTTCCAAGGTTAGTTGAAGAAGGTTGTAAAGGCTGCATACAGTTTAGTTGTTGCTTTCTGTGTTGTTTCCGAAGTAGAATATGTCCTCACAGGACATGCCTCCCATAAGGTGCTATGCTATGTATAATACATCTCAATATGATGCTTCTATGAATTCCACATGAGAATGTTTGAAAGCCTGTCCTCACTGTTGCGTTTTAAATAACGCATGCTGGACACGAGAAGGATTGAACAGCGTTCAGTTGTAGGTTTGCTTTCGACCATGTTTTCCTCACATTGCATGACTACTTTAGGCTCCAGGGCGACTGAGCCGTTTCAATCGGTTGGTGCAGTCATGGTTGTGTAGCCGACATCAATTGGGGTAGACCACTACATATTCGTGTTTCCCGTTCGGTCACAAGGGGGCAAAGACGTAAAACAGTAAAATATTTAAAACAGATTGTGGCGGCTTAAAAGGAGCCGCAAAATCACTGGTTTGGCGTGAGTCCCAGATGTGGTGCGAATCAGCGGGAGCTGTCACTTCAGCACCAGGAGTTCGAACGTTGATCTGCTGAAGCGCAGTGAAGTTCACAGGCGAAAAGAGCAAAAAAATAAGCGAAGTTTGAGCACTGCATACGTAGTGCTATTATTATTATTAATAATATGCTATTATTTTATCAGACCTATTAACATCTTCAGAGGCAGTTTTGTTTTCGGAATATGGAGTTATTTAGAGTCTGGAGACGGTTGGATTTGGACATGAATCATAAACATGTAGACTATGGTGCAATTATGGAATTCTGGTGTTCCTTAAATCACATTAAAACAGCTTCGTGACTACTAAAGAACACACAATTCTCAACTGAAAAAAAAAACTACCATATACATGAATAGATGCTGTAATGCCACCGCATTCAAGTTTAAGAATCGATTTCTAATCTGTTAAACATAACCTATCCAACTCCCGTTAGCTCTACCACATTATAGCGTATAACTCACCCGTGTGCATCTCCTCTCCTGGGTTTGGCGGTACCAAGTAGGCTGCGTCTCCTGAAGCTTCTCTGCAAAACACACTTTATCTTTCCATGTTACGGATCCAGGAAGGCAACGATATGCTCTTCACAAAAATACAACTTTTCTCCGATGTCCTTAATCCCATCGCCTATAGGCCTATAAAAAAACTATCCTGCGCGTCTTTCACTCCGCGTAAAACGATTTCTTCAACCACTCCCGATAGTATATAGAAGAGCCGCCGTTAATTCCATTTAGACGAATGAGACATATTTCCACGAGGTTTCAGACTCTGATGCCAGCCCGTCCAGTTTTACCACAAGCGTGCATTTGGCAAGAGACAGTCTGGCGATAGAAAGAGCGGAGAAGAGGGAGAGCGGAGACGAGGAGGCGGTCTATCCGCGGTTCAACTGAAGTAATGGCACTAAACGAGGCTCATTTAAGCCGTGGGCGCTGTTTGCTTGAATGAGCAGCTTGTACGCATGTACCTCAGCGCCGAGTGTAAAATCCCTGGCGTTCATCACGCTCTCTCTTTCCCTCTAGTTGTGCCGAGGTTTAACGCTGACAATAAAGGGCAGATGCGCGCCATGGCCCCAAAAAGCATTGTGTACCGATGTCTTTACGCGCTTAAATCCTAATTAGGTTATATGTGGAAATGAACACAAGGAGAGAGAGAGAGAGATGTCTTCCTGGAAACTATAAGCAGGCCAGTCCCTGCTCATTAGGCATGGCCCAGGGGCTATCCCTGTTGAAGATCACGCACAGGAGCCCAGGATCATACATAGTAACACATTCATCAGGCGCTCTGCTGTATGGCAGCGGAATTCATTACCGAGGGCACCATGGATTCCAGATTACACGCCACGAATTTCGCTGCAAGAGTTCACAAGAGCTGCGAACCATCTGCTCCAGCTTCTGCAATATCTCCGTGGGAGGATTTCACACTTCTCATACAAGATGAACAGCATCACAGAGATTCTTCTGATATGGAATAAAGTGATATGACTTTCATTTGATTTCTGCATAAATTATTTTAATTTGCAACCCCAACACAGTTGTTAATCAACACAAATGAACACTTCAACTTGTAAACCCAATTAACAAAGACTCCAAAATGCAATAAATTAGACATGTACACTGAAGATCATTAGTACAAAAGTGCAAACCACAAGAACATGACTGAAGGTTGGACAGCGGTATTCCAACACACTTTGTCCATTAGTCTGAAATGGAAACATGCGGAAGCCGTGGCTGCAGATTAGTCATGGGTTATGCCTCCTACTCGTGGATAAAGGTCAAATAAAAGTCAGAGCCACAGTAATGCTTTAGTTAGCCTTGTTGACTCGTAATTGTGTTTTTTTGTACACATATAGACCATTTGGTTCTCCAAAATGCACCAAGTGGACCCTGTTAAGTGGAATATGACTATGAGCAGAGACAGTATTTGCCCGAGGCCTAGCTAGAGGATCAAGCTGGAGAGTGCAGCAGAGTAGCAGCCTTTCACAAGTTCCTGTCAGGGGTGGGGACAGTCAACTGGGATGAACGGATTCAAGGTTAAAAAGGTGAAGACAGGAGAGGATTACATTCCAGTGATATGAGTAGGGCGGACAGGAAGTTAGGGTTGAGAGGAAGGTCAGCGGAATTTCAAGTAACATCACGTATACAGTAGCAATGCAAACACACAAACAGATGAACAATCAAAGAAAAACAAAACGTTGGGGAATCTCACTGATCTGAATTTGGACATTTGGTCGAGACATTTCAGAAATGTTGCGAAACATTGGAGTAGCATCTCTCTGTGTCCATGTGATGCCCATTCCTAAACGGAGCGACAGTGGAACACACGTATATGTCCTACTCTCAAGTCAGAGCCATCCAACTCCATGGTCCAGTGTGATAACTACATTTTGGCATTTGGAATACATGAGGGTGAAGAAATAACAATATAAACATTCCGTTTTCAACTCGGTCAACACAATGGGCCCTGAAGGAGGCCAGCCAACTGACTGTCCAAGAAAGAAAACAGAGACATTTTTTCCACGCCTACTATTCCACACAATGATGACTTGTCTGGGGGCATGAGCACATGTGCAAGAAGTGTATAGAAGTGTGTGTGGCTCATGTGGTATGTGTGTGATGGATGTGTATTATGGGTGCGTATGTGACGTGTGTGTGTGTGTGTTCATGCGTTTCACTTCTCCCACAATGCCCGTCTCGTCGGCGGCTCCTTCACATGGCGTCGAAATGAAAGCGGTGCGCTTCCTGTCTCTTCTCCCGGTCATCCGCTTTCTGAAACACAGTGGGGGGGGGGGGGGGGAGGCGCAAGATCGAAGGTCACGACGATCACCTGATAAACCACTGTTATCATTCTGACCTTTCAAATCACACAGGGGTCTGACCTTGACACATCTGCACTGTACTCAAGGACCAGCACCTCTGTGTGTGTGTGTGTGTGTGTGTATCTCTGTGAGAGGAGTGACACTGTACACTCTGTATCTATGAATATGTGGGCAACAGTTAAAATGTGAGTGTGCTTGGCTGCGTGCGAGCGTTTGAGAAGAATTCTTATCGGTAACGTAACGATGTTCGAAATTCCATTGTTGAACAGGCTTTCTGTGGCTTGTTTTATGGAGATAATTCAAGAGTATATTTTTAGGTTTTGCTCCTTTATGTCTCCCCCGGCAACAGGACACAAAGGCTCCACATAAGTAGGATGAAAAGAGAGGAACTTCAAACAGGACGGAGATGAAGCTGTCAGATTTGCGGCAGGATCACTCCTTCTCGAACAGTCCAGGGCTATACACACATCTGATCTGACCAGAGCGATATCACTGTTTTGCAGATGAAACTTTTAAAGATGACTAGATAGAAAAGTAATCTTAGATCTGCTTTTTGGATCGAGCTTGGATCCGTTATGAATATAAATGTGATGTCCTGACATTGTCGGAAGGTATTTTCTAAATTCATAGGAGGATTCGGAGACAGGTCTACAACCAGAACAGGAAACAAGACTCTCTTTCCAGATACTAAAACACCTCTCTCTCTCTCATCTTGAAACTCACGTCTGGGACTTGCATAAGACGTGCACACTCAGGTAAACTCATCTTGTTATGGAGTGCAGAGGAAACAGATGTAAACATTCTCACTCTCCCTATTAAAAGACTTGGCTGGTGATCCTGTCAGTATGCCGAGCTCTGGTCTCCTAATTGCATGTTGAGGGAATAGAACCTAGTCACCTACACCATCACTACGACAGCCACTGATTGGTCTGAAGCTCAATCCTGTAATGAGGTGGTCAAGGGATGGATAGGAGAGAAGATGATACAGAGGGAAAGCATGTGGCGTGTGTGTGTGTGTGTGCGTGCGTTTCAATGGTGTGTGCCAGATTGAGAGGTGTAGGAAATAATCTTCTGCCGACTGAATGTCAAGCGGTTGTAAGTGGATTACTTGACCCATTTTAAAGGTATAAGTGTCAATTTTCAACGATATTCCACAATTGTCTTTCGTGACTGCTGGGCACAGAGCATTCTCAGCAAGAGGGAGACTGACTCCACACCTGAATCTTTTATCTGCACAACACGTGAAAGGTGTTTTAACTCCATGAAATGTGTTTTTTTGACCCGTTGAAATGTGAAGTGTGTTCACCATCTGAAGGTGTTTCCATCTGAGCCTGTACAGAGCACACCCATGTCTGCTGCTTGAGATAACACTCCTCCATCTCTCCCCATCTCTACCTCTCTGTCTCTTCCCCATCTCTACCTCTCTGTCTCTCCCCATCTCTACCTCTCTGTCTCTCCCCTCGCCTCCCTCTCCCCATTCACCCACCTCTCCATCTCCCTTCCTCGCTTCTCCTCCTCCTTTCTCTCTCTCCTCCATCTTCTACCTCACTGTACCTCCTCCCCCCTCTCTCTGTCCCCCCCTCTCTTCTCTGTTCCCCTCCCTCTCTTCTCTGTCGCCCCCCCCCCCCCCCCCCCCCCTCTGCCCCTCTCTGCCCTCTGCATGACATTGAGGCTGGTGGAACAAACAGCAGAAGGCCAGGTTAAATATCACCTGCCAAATGTCAGTCAGCCGTCAGTCCCAGGCTGACCTATGGCAGGGCTCGTCTGTCTGGCCGCCTCGCTGGACCTCGTCTGCCTGCTGTAGTGTTCCTTGCTGCCCCTCGTCCCTGTCCCCCCCCCCCCCAGGGGCCCTGAGCTGAGGGGAGCTGTCGACCGCGTACAGTCTGTATACAGCTACGGCTGAAGACGTCCAAAACGCTTCAGTTAGTCAGCGGTGACAGGTGTGCTAACGCTGAACATACTGCCGTGTGGAGGGAGAGGAGGGGCGCCTGGGGGGGGGAGTTATAGTCGTAGAGATTTCAACCGAACGAGCAGTTATTACCTGCGCGTTCATTACCAGCGCCATCACGCCCGTGATCGCTCAATCGCTCTCTAATCGACGGCAATTCTCCGTAAAGCCCTGGCCCGGCCGCTCCCTCTCCATGACCCCCCCCCCCCCCCCCCCCCACAGTCTCCCCATGTCTCATTAGTGTGCTGTAAGTGGTAGAAGCGAGGCCTAAGATGCGGAGCCAGACGTGCTATTTTAATGCAGATTCTGTCAGCTCCGAGCTGCGAGGCCTGTGTTCCTGGAGACAGCCATCACGGCTGTGTAGAGCGGGGGCTGTGTAGAGCGGGGGCTGTGTAGAGCGGGGGCTGTGTAGAGCGGGGGCTGTGTAGAGCAGGGGCTGTGTAGAGCAGGGGCTGTGTAGAGTGGGGGCTATGTAGAGCGGGGGCTGTGTAGAGCGGGGGCTGTGTAGAGCAGGGACTGTGTAGAGCGGGGGCTGTGTAGAGCGGGGGGGGCTGTGTAGAGCAGGGGCTGTGTAGAGCGGGGGGGCTGTGTAGAGCGGGGGCTGTGTAGAGCGGGGGCTGTGTAGAGCGGGGGCTGTGTAGAGCGGGGGCTGTGTAGAGCAGGGGCTGTGTAGAGCGGGGGCTGTGTAGAGCAGGGGCTGTGTAGAGCGGGGGCTGTGTAGAGCGGGGGCTGTGTAGAGCGGGGGCTGTGTAGAGCCCGGGCAGACGGCTCGGAGATGAAGCCAGCAACAACCCGCCTCGCTCAGCAGATACAGCACAGCTACTGTGTTTGTGTGTGTTTGTGCCTTGGTCAGTGGGCACAGCCCAGATCCGATGGCACTGGGCTGTTGATCAGTTGCTCGAAGACTGGGCATGCTGGATACACACATACAGTCACTATCGCAGTATCTCTTTTCTCTTTCGCTCTTCTCTCTCTTTCCCTCTCTGACCCCCCCCCCCCCCCCACACACACACACACACCCACAGAGGGTGTGTAGTCCCCAGAGGGCATATTCACATGGATAATGAACAACAGATTTGCCATGCTGAAAGGACAGAACAAAGCAATTACAGCAGACCGTCAGCCCAGGTTGTGGCCCCTCTGCTGTCTATGTGTGTGTGAGGTGTGTGTACGTGTGTGTAGGTGACAGAGAGAAATAAAGTGATGAGAGAGAGAGACAGAGACAGAGAATGTACGCGTCTATGTCGATGTGTGTGTGTCGGTGTGTGTGTGTGTGTGTCAACCTCTGAGCTCTCACCAGGGAGCTAGAGGACTCGAGGACAGGGACACTGGGCTCCATCTGCTGCTGGTTCTGACCCATCTGCTGCTCTCCCTGGGAGAACCATCCCCCCACCAGGGGGCTGATGGTGTCAGTCCCAGCCCACCAGCCCACCGGGCCCTGGACCGGAACCAGGGCCCTGGGGAGGGAGAGGGGGCCAGGCTCTGCCCTTCTACATCAGTCTCCACAAGCCTTCACAGAGCCCGGAGCTGGGGGAGAGGGGAGGGGGCTGGTTGTTTAGACACGGCACTGCTGCTGACACGCAACGGTGTTGCGTCCAATCAGGATTGAGATTGTCAATCAGTATGTACACACGCACACAAACACCCCCAGTTATTACAGGTTCCATCTACAGATCAATCAATGGCTGTCACAGTGATGAGGACTAGGTTTTATTCCCCCAACATGCAATTAGGAGACAGGCTCCAGACCTCTGCATATTGACAGGATCACCAGCCTCGTCTTTTAATAGGGAGAGGGACGTCGCCCTGTTACCAGTGCGTCTGTCGGTCTGATCCGCGCTCAATACCAAGGAGCTGAACAAATGGAAGACGGGGGATAAACTGAGAAATGGAAAAATGGAGGTGAAGAAAAAAACAAAATGGATGGATGCTGATGAAGCACGGGTCGTTTACCTTCTCTTTCCAGTGGAGTATTCCGATGATGACGAGGATGAAGACACACACCCCGATGAGAGCGATGGCCGTCAGCAGGACGATGTTGCTGGGGGTGAGGTACAGCTTGGCACTCCAGCTGTACGGGCACCAGAGGGGTGGGGAGGGGCTACGTTAGTGTCTTGGAACACATTTGACCTCCTGAAACGCCTTAACCGACAGGATATAGACTAAAAAGGACTCATCTTTTGACAAAGTAGGTAGAAGAACGCCAGAACGAAAGGGGAATACTTTTTTACGCCACTCATCTAGCATGACGAAACACGGCAGAATGTTCTATTCTGTTGCTAAACGGTTAAGTGCTGTAGCTACAAAAGCAGACGCAAATTTGTTTGGGAGAGGCCTTCATTTGAGCAGGTTTTCGCCAGAGTTGGTAAACACATTAAATATTAATGGTGAGCACCAGCATCGGCAGAGCTGACAGAGTGGCAGCGATGACATGCTGACCTGGACATCTGCCACACAGTGACACGGTAGAACCTCCTCCAGCTTAGCATCCCTTAGATTCACCGTGCTTTCGGAATGTGCTAGAAACCATCAATAGAAAACGTGTGGCCATTTACGTGTAGTTATAGCATATGGATTTGCATTTGTTTTTCCTTCCTTTATGCTGTACTACATTTCACGGCGGTAAATAATTTATATGTGTGCGTTCATATGTGTGTGTGTGTGTGTGTATGTGCGCGTGTTAGCTGGCCATACGGATGGAGAGACTCCTCCATCTGCCAGCCCTCCTGAGGGGTGGCTACATGTGAATCACACACAACACCATGGAAACAACTTGGAGATCATTCTAGAAGGATCAATTGAGTCGTCGTGTATACAAGCATATGTCTGTGGGTGCGTGGTGTCGGCGGGTCAGTGTGTATGTCCCCATGTGCGTGCGTGCGTGACCATGTACCTGCGGGGTTCATTGTGTGGGTACGGGATCACGATGAGCTGAGAGTTGGGGATGATAGCAGTCCACTCCTGCTTCCTCACATCCTGCAGAGACACGACGAGAGGGGGAAGAGGGACATCAAGACTTACCAGTGTCAGTATGAGGTAACTGGAGCCGCGGAGCGGAAAGGGAGGAAGAACATGCCTCACAAGCCAGAAGAGAGACGGGGTAACAACACAAGAGGCCAGGCCACAGCTCTAACACCTCTCTCTCTCTCTCTCTCCAGGGAGACAGAGCACACAGCTCTACACCTCTCTCCAGGGAGACAGAGCACACAGCTCTACACCTCTCTCTCTCCAGGGAGACAGAGCACACAGCTCTACACCTCTCTCCAGGGAGACAGAGCACACAGCTCTACACCTCTCTCCAGGGAGACAGAGCACACAGCTCTACACCTCTCTCCAGGGAGACAGAGCACACAGCTCTACACCTCTCTCCAGGGAGACAGAGCACACAGCTCTACACCTCTCTCCAGGGAGACAGAGCACACAGCTCTACACCTCTCTCCAGGGAGACAGAGCACACAGCTCTACACCTCTCTCCAGGGAGACACATCCCTTCTCCTCGGGGCTGTCAGTCTGCAGAGCACACAGCTCCCAGACCTCACAGGGAGCTTTCCTAAGCCTCCCTGTATCAATTACAAAGGTAATTTTCTCCCCTCAAGTTGTTTCTGGGCAGCAATTAGCACCAAACGCAGAATTCATCTTTCCCAGCTAGGGAGTCCTTTCGGGACTGACAAGCTAATTTCCGAACAAACCATCTATCATTTGACAACATTTAGAAGAAGAAGAGGACACGCCCGGAAGAATCAGCGCAAGCACGCACACACACGCACGCGCGCACACACACGCGCGCACACGCACTTTACTTTTTGTATTTTCCTCCAGCAGAGCAGCAGTCTAACGAGTTCCCGCGGTCGAGGCGGGCTCTGGATGGTGGAGGAGCTATTTTAAGGGCTGTGTTTAAGACGGGAGGCAGGCGGCTGTGGTAGACAAATGAGCAGTAATAAGGAGACCACCACACCTTCTAGCACGACTGGCCCGCTCACACAATGTTCAGTCTAGCCCCACCCCATTCGCTGAGAGGGTTAGCCCGGTGTGTCTGTATGTGTGTATGCGTGTGTTGTGCGTCTGTGCATATGGCACCTATAGGCACTGAGAACTGTCAGGTATCCTAGGATAGTTAGGCTGACATGGCGGGGAAGGAAATGTGAGATGTAGAACATTCCACTGTTGCTGATACAGTACCCGTGCAGCCTCATCAGTTTGTTTATTAGCGCCGGTTTGCCCTCCTAGGTTCAGACTTGTACAGACTCGGTGACAGACAGGGAGGGTTGGTGACACTGAGAGCTGTAGGCTGGCAGCAGATTGGTTGTTAGCACGAGAAAAGTGTTTTCTTCTGAGAGCATTTTTGTTGCCAAGCCCAGGGACTCAGAGAGAAAGACGGAGAGAAAGAGAGAGGGAAGGAGAAAGGTAGATGAGAAAGAGAGAAGGAGAAAGAGAGGGGAGAGGGGAAGAGACCGAGAGAGGGAGAAAGAGAGAGGGAGGGAGGGGGGAAAAAACAGGAGGAAGAAAGAGAGGGGGAAAGAGAGAGAAAAAAGAGAGATGAGCAAGGTTTGAAGAAGTCTGGCAGAGGGAAGCACGGTTTCTCTCAGGCGAGCAGTAGACAGGGAGGGGAGAGGAGCGAGCGAGCGTGCGCGAAAGGAGAGGAGAGAAGAGAGGGAGCTTGATTAGTGAAGTAAGCCTGAAGAGCAGCAGTGCCTTCTCGAGGGAGCGTGATAAGTGAGGCGAAGGACAGAGAAATGGTGCACGATGCAGTCTTCACATCTCTTTCCACCTTCAATACCTCCTCAGTCCTTAACCCTATCTGGGTGAGTTGAACAGGGGCCAGCAATAGAGGATAGAGAGGCTAGGGCTAGGGCTGGGGGGCTAGGACTCATCTTAAACCTCACCCTGGTAGACTCGAGAGGGGTTCAAACCTTGGACTAAATGTAAACTGGAGGCTGGGAGCTTAAGCAGGAAACGAATATCTGGCACTAGCCTCTGTGAAGGCTCGCCTACTGTCCCCAGTGTAGACTCTGCCACTGCTGCCAGTAATTCCAGGTTCCTTTAGTACCTGGGCTGCTACCACAGCCCTCCTCAGGCCCCTGGAGGACGGAGCTTCTTAGCATAATGAGAAGGATCATAAAGGTTTCAGCGGGCTCTTTGTCGAGCAACGCAAGGCTTTGTGAGGGGAAAATATTTCCTGGCGTAACCCAAAGTGGCACCGTGGGACAACATAACAAGGGAAGAGGGAGAGAGCAGGAGAGAGAAAGACAGAAAGAGAGAGAGAGAAGAAGAGAGAATGAAAGAGAGAGAAAAAGAGTGCTCTTTCACAGACACTCCCTCGCAGGGTGCAGAAGTGCGGCAATCTAATCTGCAGTAACTAGAAACCCGTGGCGGGGGGGGGGGGGGGGGGGGGGGGGGGGCGCCGTCGAGGAAGCAAGCAAAACGCCTCCTCTCAAACGCACGCTGGTCGCCGTCGCACAGGGAGCAGAGGCGACAGACAGCCGGGGCTCCTCGCTGAGGCAGAGGCTCTAGGTACTGACGCTGCCACACGGTGAGAGATGAAGACGGATGAATTATTGACACTGTGCCATGGGAGCTAGGCGTCACTCTAGCTACTGGGGGGGGGGGGGCAGGGACACCTACCTTCAGTCATGTGACAGTGGTCACAAGCCCAATGTTGTCAACACTGCGTTTATGTGTGGATTGCTTTTTTAGGATGTATGTCTTTTTTTTGTTTTTGTGGGTGTCTTTTTAGTGAAACTAAAAATTAAACTCAAATGTTGTTATGAAACGATGGGATTGGAGAGGAGGGGGCTGTACCCTGTAGCTGTTGTCATGCTTACGGGAGGGAGGATGGGGGTTGGCATCACTGGGCCCCCTTGAACAGCTGCAGGAGTGTGTCTCAGGAGCTCCTGGTCCCACAGACTGGTGAGTGGAGACGGTCTTGTGGTGTCTCTACCTGCCAGACATGGTGTCACACCAACACCCCCCCCCCCCCCCCCGACCTGCTCCTCTGTCTGGCTCCGCCTCCCCCCCCCCTTTCCCCACCATAAACACCCCCGTACCCTCCTCCATCTAGCATCCAAACCCTCCTCCAGCTTGTATTACACCCCTCCCTAGTAAGTCCCCCCTCCCCTCACCTTGTGTCCGGGAGGGCGGGGGATGCCCACGTACAGGTGGTCCAGGAAGTTGGCGCTGCGTCCCAGGCCCAGCACGGTGTAGGGCAGCTGCAGGGAGAGGTGAGCCGACTGGCTCAGCTGGCCCGCTGCACGGAGAGAGGGGGGAGGGGGAGGGGAGGAGAGAGGGGATGGGGAGGAGGGAGAGAGGGGAGGAATGATGAGAGGCCGGGGAGAGGGGGGATGGAGAGCGAAGAAGAGGGGAAGGATGGGGGGAAAGCATGTGTAGAGAGAGTAAGTGAGAGAGGGAGAGAGGGAGAGATAGATAGAATGATAGAGAGAGAGGGTGGGGGGAAATGGGACACAACACAACAACAGTGCCATTAGACATCCATCATCATAAACAACCCCCGTAAAAAGACACAAATCAGACCATCACACCATGATCCAGATAAGCCCTCTCAGTCCTTCCTTTCCATCCCTCACTTTCTCCCCAGGCCTGAGTCACTCTCCTCCCCCCTCCCACGCTCAGAGTCCTGCCAAGCGCAGCCAATGTAAATCAACTGCTTTACGGTCAACAAAGACCAGCCTCACATCAGGATAAATAGGAACGGACCGCATCTCCCAGAACCACTCATCTCTTCTCTATTTAAACAGGAGCACGAAAGGGATTGTTGGGATACGGAGTCCATACCGATACAAACATACAGATACGAAGCCCAACATGCTACAGATGGATGGACTCTACATTACACAGCATGTTAACCCCGGGCCTTGAGGGTGTCCGCTGGTAACCAGAGACATTGATCTACGCCAGTCTCTTGAATCACAGACGAAAGAGCCTACGTCCGGTCAATCCCGTTATGAAACCAGGTCTGAAAGGTTACACGCTGATCCACAGAGTCATGGACAGGAGCCTCCATCTTGGGAAGGTTCACTGTGAAAGCGGGATAAGAATGTACACCAGCTCTCTTTCCTGTCACGGCCACACAAAGCCATATGTTACAGAATGTTCTAGAAGGAGAAACCAAACCTAGTCCTTTCCCAGTATCATATTAGCGCGGCACTGTGTGTCACTCCGAAGCTTCATAATAGCGGTGCCTGTAATCTTGGTAATTGCGTCAATCAGTGAAAGATGCTCGCTCGTCTAAATAGGGCCTCTCGCTGGGATCGACTCCTAGGGAGTTGGACAAAGGAGCAGAGAGAAACTTCACAGACTGTAATTTCAGGTAAAACCATGTAATAGTCTATTGTAATGATCCTCCGAGATACACAGGGGCCGAGGAGAAGGAGGGACAAATGGAGGTGGACAGAGAGAGAGACGGAGATGGAGGAGAGAAAGATTAGGGAGAAGGAGAGATGGGATGGAGAGGGAGATGAGATGGAATAAGGTGGAAAAGGAGAGAGCGGTGGAGAGAGCCAGGAGAGGGAAATGGAGGACATGAGGATGGAAGGAGAGAGATGCGTACAGATGGAGAGAGAGCCAGAAGGAGGGGGGGATGACGAGGGAGATAGAGGACATAAAGAAGGAGAGGGAGAATAAAGAAGGAGAGAGGGAGAGAACAGGACCAGAGCCCGGCTATTCCTCTGGGTTTTAGGCAGTTCAGGTCAGGTCATTCAAACTGGGTCAGCCTTACTCTGCACACCTCCACATCTCTGACTCTCTCTCTCCCCCCCCCCCTCTCTCCCTCTCTCTCTCCCTCTCCCCCTCTCTCCCCCCCCCTCTCTCCCTCTCTCTCTCCCTCTCCCCCTCTCTCCCCTCTCCCCCTCTCCCCTCTCCCTCTCTCTCTCTCCCTCTCTCTCTCTCTCTCTCTCTCTCTCTCTCTTCTCTCTCTCTCTCTCTCTCTCTCACGCGTGCACATCCACACGGACGCATGCACGCATGCACGCACACAGCGCACACACACACACACACACAAACACACACAGAAACAATTGCATTGCATGTGCATAATATGAACAAATGATGAACCCAGAGAAACACAAACACCTCCCTCAGTGTAAATGCCAGAGCATGATTCAGAAGGTCATCTCTATCGTATCAAGGTAATAATGTATGAAGTAAAGACAAACACACACACACTCCTGTCTCCTCTCTCTTATTTTATTTCTCTCCTCTCACTTTTCCTCTCTATCTCTCTATCTCTCTCTCTCTCTGCCTCGGATTCTCTGGTCTGCTCTAACTATATTCTCATAGTGGACTAGCTGTCGATTGCTAGAGGCTGGCTGGTTCTGGAAGTGTTTGCAGGGGTGGGATGAGTGTGTGTGTGTGTGTGTGTGGTGGTGGGGGGTTACAGGGTTAGTCTGCAGGTTGGCTGCATGGTTGGAAAAACTGCCACATTGCCACACACTAGGACGGGAGGCTGGCAAATGCCAAAATGGTGTGTGTTGTTGTGTGTGTGGCCATATCTTGTGTGTGTGTGCGTGTGTGTGTTGGCCATATCTGTGTAGGTGTGGTGTGGCCATATCTTGTGTAGGGTGTGTGTGTGGCCATATCTTGTGTAGGTTGTGTGTGTGCCATATCTTGTGTAGGTGTGTGTGTGTGTGGCCATATCTTGTGTGTGTGTGTGCGTGTGTGTGTGGCCATATCGGTGTGTGTGGCCATATCTTGTGTTGTGTTGTGGCCATATCTTGTGTGTGTGTGTGCGTGTGTGGCCATATCTTGTGTGTGTGTGTGCGTGTGTGTGTGTGTGGCCATATCTTGTGTATGTGTGTTTTGGCCATTGTCCAGTCCAGCAGCAGATAAACCCTGGCAGAATACTCCATTCAGCACACAGCACTGAGAGCCTCCGAATCCCCTTCTTAGAGGCACACACACACACACACAAATACATGTACACACTTACATACCACACATTTTACACACAAAACAATACACCCCCCCCCCCCCCCCCCCCCACAAATGCACAATCCCTTCTCTTGGAAAACAAAGAGGATTCCAAACAGGCAGCCAGCGAAGCAGCCCAACAGTTCCAGGAGAATTGGGCATACACACACACACACACACGTGTCGCCATGTGTCACTGTTTGTTCAGTATGTAGTCATGAACACACACACACATTCAGCATGTATTGTAGTATTGGCTGTGTGGCAACACCCAGAACAGAGTTCAGTGATCACAGCCAGAGAGTCAGCAACCCTTAACTCCCAAGAACCAAAACACACACACACACAGTAAAAGCCTGAGTCAGAACATCAAATTTGCAGTGTTCGCTCACTGTGTGAGAGGGTGAGAGATGGAGGGCTGGATGGACTGAGGGATAGAGAGAGTGAGTGGAGCAGTGGTGGAGCAGGGAGGAGAGGAACCTCAGATTTCTTTCCAACAGTGGAGAACTATGGTTCAACCCCCATGACTCACTCAAAAGCCCAGCTCCAGCCAAGAAGCACGGGAGAACCTCTCTCAGGCACGCTCCAGACCTAGGATGTGTGAGGGTGTTGCATGTGTGCACACTAGAGTGTGGCTCTGAGACTGACTCAACACTTCCCTTCTTCTGTCGAAAGCAGGGGACAGACCAGGGCTCCTGGTGATGTTACAGAGCCATAATGGAGTCCCAGATGCTCCTCACGCCACTCTCCTCGGGGGAGACCAGAGGAAACTGGCCCTCCCGTGTGGAATCTACCGCCACGCTCCACTCACACACTCAGACTTGCACACATGGCTGGCTCACACTCGCTGGAGAGAAACAGTGTGCTGCACACGGTTAAAACACACCTGGTGTGCTACTTGGGGCCTTATCAGACTGTCCATGGACATACAGGGTTGAATTAACGGAAAACATTCAGGGAAACGGCTGGTGAGAATCTTAACAATCCACTCATTTCGTTTTACAGCTCAATTATGCTAAACACAACATTATCTGCAACGGTCAGCCAGAGCGGGTGTGTAGCAGCAATGTGCTGGCCTGAAGCACTGACGCACGCACACACACACACACACAAGCTTTACAAAATCTCAATTAGCTTCACATAGTCAGGAAAACAAGCAAAACATTATCTCTATTTCTCCCTCACTTTCCCTCCCTCTGCCTGCATCTCTCTCACCCTGTCTTGCTCCCTCCCTCTCCATCTCTCTATTTCTCTCTGTTCCTCTTTCCAATTCCCTCACTTTCCAATTCCCTCACTCTCCAATGCTCTTTCAGGCTCTCCATCTCTCTCCCCATCTCTCTCTCCATCCCTCCATCTCTCTCATACCCCTCCCTCCCTCTCTCTTTCTGTCCCTCTCTCTACCTCCATCTTTCTCCCTGGAAGATCGTCTCAGAAACCTGTCTGCTGTGAAAAGCTTAGCATCCGTCGCTATAGAAAACCGCCCTCTGTCCTGACCAAGTATTACCACAGCGATAAAAGGAATTAATGTGGCCGTGAAGGCGAGGTCGCATGGAGGCGCACACACACACACCCAACAACGGCGGCAAACACAGATGAAAACAAGTAAAAAAACACATACACACACATATATTGCGGCTAATCTCAGAAGAGGTGCCATCAACAGCCACACAATGGTGTCAGATTCAGACATTGATTGGTGGGGAAAGGTGTGTGTCTGCGTGTGTGCGTGCGTGTGTGTGTGTGTCTGTAGTGGGGGAGATAAGTGACAGAGCCAGAGGGCTCTATCCCTCTTGTGGTCTTATCAGCTAGTAAAGCGTCTCTAACAGAGGACAGCATACAAACACAACTCTACACAGGTGTGGCCATCCTCTGTCATCTGGAGAGGAGAGGAGGAGACAGAGGAGGGGGGGGGAGGGGAGACGGAAGGAGAGAGCAGGGGAGGAGAAGAGCGGGAAGGGGAGAAAGGAGGGGAGGAGGAAGCAGACAGTCGGGCCTACAGCTAGACAGGTGCTGAGTGAACCCCGAGCAGCAGTGATCCCTGTCTGCTGTGGGCTCCTCCACAGACCAGGCTCGTTTCCCACTGTGGGCGTGGGGAGGCAGGGAGGAGGGGCAGAGGACCAAGGGCTTAGGGACTAAACAAGGCTGTGATCAATAATAAGCCTGCCTGCATCTCCAGCTGGTCGGCTCTGCTCTGATTACACCTGCGCATGACACTTGTGACACAACCTCAGCCCTGTAACATCTACATGCAACAAGCACAGGGTGTGTGTGTGTTGTGTATGTGTATGTGAAAGAGAGGCAAAAAATACATTATATATATATATATATATATATATATATATATATATATAATTACAGACAGACATCTGTCTAGTTGTCAGGCTATTTGTGAGTGAGTATGTGTGTGTGTGCGCGTGCTGGACTGAGTCGTTGACAAACCTCCACACATTTGCCTAATTAAAAAGGTATGCAGAAGATCCATGTTCCAGACTGTAGCGGCTTGTGTTTCAGCCCTCCTTCACCTCTCCTCCCTGCCAAAGACCTCACCACCAGGGGACAGACGGATGGAGGAGGGTAGGTAAACAGAAGGACAGAGAGAGAGTATGAGAGAGAGAGACAGAGAGAGAGAGGGGGGGAGAGTGAGAGAGAGAGAGGGGAAGGAGAGGGGGAGATAAAGGGGGAGATTGAGAGAGAGAGGGAGGGAGGACACTGAAGGATTGTCAAGGCAGAGTGAATGCTGAAAGAACCAGAATGGTGTAATTGGAGTCAACAGAACAATAGGGGAGAGCTCATGAACAGTGTTGATGGGTGCCAAGGAGATGAGATACCATTCAGCATGTTTCTCTCTGTGAGATGGAGGATACCGGTCTGTATGTCTCTCTCTCCTCCCAGCCCCCCCCCCCCCCCCCTCCCCCCGTCCTCAGCTCCCTAGTGTGTGTGCACGCGTGCATGTGTGTGTGTGGTATGTGTCTCCCACAGTACTGAATAGTAGTCCATAATGAGGTTCTGTTCTGTCAGTAGCACGGGCCAGGGTGATCAATCTCACCTGCTTAGTAAGCCTGGACCATCCCGGGACACACTGTAAAACTACTGTTCCACACACATACACACACACACACACGTTGTACTGTAAAACTACTGTTACACACACACACACGCTGTACTGTAAAACTGTTTCACACATGCAAACATATTACATGCTA
Source organism: Thaleichthys pacificus (assembly GCA_023658055.1). NCBI lineage: Eukaryota > Metazoa > Chordata > Actinopteri > Osmeriformes > Osmeridae > Thaleichthys > Thaleichthys pacificus. Next base: position 13,258,595 of record CM042853.1, read on the forward strand.
ATCTAATCATACATGCTAAAACTACTATTCCACACACCCCCATAGGGTATAGGAGAGAAGAGGAGGGAGAGGAGAGTTGAAGAGGGGAGAGAAGAGGGGAGAAGAGGAGGGGGAAGAAGAGGAGAAGAGGGGGGGGGGTGAGGTTCAGATGGACAAGCGCAGAAATATCAACAGAGATGAACTGTACTCTCACACGTTCTCCATTGTTGTCACACACACACATTAATATTCTGTCGGATGGTTCACGGGTTTCAGCAGGAGATGGTGTGGTGGAGACCGCCTGGGTCCTGGAATCGATCCACACATGCTTGCTTCCACCATGGCTAATGCTGCCTTCCTGCATCTCTGCACCACACCAGATGTCTGCTCGTCTGTCTGCTCGTCTGTCTGCTCGTCTGTCTGCTCGTCTGTCTGCTCGTCTGTCTGCTCGTCTGTCTGCCATTCTGTCTGCCATTTTGTCTGTACGGTGTGTGTCTACCTGTGTGTATGTGAGTGTGTCTGTTTGCCTGAGTCGGTCCGCCTGTGCGTGTGTAGGTCTGTCTATCTGTGGGTGTCTGTCTGTTTGTGTGTGTTTGTGTGTGTCTATCAATCCGAGTTTGTCTATCTGTGTGTGAGTGTGTGTCCTTCACCATGTCCAGCAGGTCTGACACCACGGGTGGGGCTAGTGGACTCTGTCGGTGTGGAGACCTGCCCACCATCATCATCACTGACCTGTACCTGGGAGACCCACCCAGGGCACTATCAACTGCCAGCACACAGCCCTGTGACTGGGCCATCACTCATCCACAATGAGTGTCAAGTGTGTGTGTGTGTGAGTCAGAGAAATGGTTGTGTGTGCGTGTGTCAGAGAAAAGGTTGTGTGTGTGTGTGTGTCAGAGAGAAGGTTGTGTGTGTGTGTGTGTGTGTCAGAGAGAAGGTTGTGTGTGTGTGCTTCTCTGACCCAGTTCTTCTTCCCAATGTTGATCCTAAACCTGTCGCCTGTATCTTCAGTCCACCCCTCCCTCTCTCTCTCTCTCTCTCTCTCTCTCTCTCTTTCTCTCTTCCACATTTATGTACATTAACCCACTTTCTTTCATCCCTCCATCATTTCAAATCGTCTTCTCTTCTTGTGCATGTAGGATGTGCGTGTGTGTATGTGTGTGTGCGGATTGTGTGTGCGCGTGCGAGGTGTGTGAAGGGTAAGTGAAGATCGTTGGAACCCCAGTGGGGGGAGAGAGAGAGAGAGGGAGAGAGAGAGAGAGGGGGAGAGAGAGAGAGAGGGAGAGAGAGCGAGGAGAGGGAGAGAGAGGGAGAGAGAGAGAGAGAGAGGAGAGAGAGAGAGAGAGAGAGAGAGAGAGGGAGAGAGAGAGAGAGAGAGAGAGAGGGAGAGAGAGAGAGAGGGAGAGAGAGCGCGTGTGCTCCGTCGTTCATCTGTGGCAGTCTAGCTGTCTCCCCGTGCGCCCCCCAGCCACAGAATAAATACACTCTAAATCAGCCGGCACACACGCCACGAGCCCCACACTGCTCCCTCAGCACACTTTACAGCAGCTAAATGAGGGGTCAGGGGAATTTCACTGGCAGACCCACTGGCTGGCCTCCCTTCCCCTAGACAGAGAGCCACCTCTGTCTCCTTCCAGCCTCTACCCGGAGATACCTGGGCTCCATACAGCCTGGTGCTGTCCACAGGGCCGCTGGTAGGGGCCTGGCAGGTCCAGGTCTCTCCCTGCCTCTCCGGGCCCTGACCTCCGGTCTCTGGGGCGAGGTGTGTGGAGGTGGTTCTGGAGCAGCCATCCAGGGGTCTCTCGCCATTGCCATCGCCTAACCTCCCCCGTCTTCTATTCTCTACTCATCTCATCTCATTCCCCTTCTCTATTCTCTCCTCTCAGCAGACGAGCTCGTTTGTAAGAGGAAGCACTACTCTTTGAGACAGAATTCCGCCATTTCATCTGGGGATGTCGGAACTCATTACTCTCAGTTATCTGCCAGTCATTTCTACCCGGCGGTGCGTTTCAGTAATTATTCTGGGAGATGGGCCTGCCACCTCGAGCAGCCTGCAGTCTGCCAGTGGGAGCACAGGCATTAACTCCACCCATCTGTCCTGTCCACCGCCACAAACCTAGCCCCTCCACCTCATCACGCCAACCCTCTGCTTCCCAGTTGACTAACCGAATCAGGTGCGGTTGAATTTCGTTTCAATTCACGAGAACATGCATACATTTCTCATTCTCAAAATGTTTTTCGATGTTTCTTGAGCAAGTGAACTTTCATTTGGAGAGCTTTTCTTCAGACGGGGTGACGGGGGGGGGGGCAGGCAGTTATCTAGCGGGAGCTGCTTATCGAGCAGGGGCCTGTTGGAGGGGTCACGAGGGCCCAGTGTGGAGCACCGGGCAGTGCCACACTCCAGAGGTGCTGGTGTCATTATAGCTGCTCTTTGTGTTGGGGGCTTTGGAAGCAGACAGGACCCTCCTGTTGGATTAGGAGACCTTAAGGGTTACGGAGTTGCACACATCAGACACACACACGCGCACACACACAAAGGTTCTCACCCGCGCGCGCACGCACACACATCTTTGAAAGCAGCTCATTCTCCCTCCCTCCTCCTCACTAAGCCCTCGTACAGTAACCTCTCTGGGAATGGACAGTTCTTTTCATCCAGCCTCTTTACTTGCACCGAGAAAACAAGCCAATCCACGCCGTCTCTGCTCTCCATCTCACTCCCTTTTCTCTGAGCTCTGATGAGAAGTATATGGCTCCAAACTCTCCCATTCTCTAGAAACCAATCCAAATCGCCACCATCCACTACCTATGATGCACTTGTCCAGCAGGAAGTCATCTGTCAACACGATCGGTGTGTGTGTGTGTGTTTTCAAGTGTGTGTTGGAGTGGATTGGGGGGGGGGGGGGGGGGGGGGGGGGGTAGAGGGGTGATGGGTGACAGGACCATTATCTAGGAAAATACTGCAGGCTGCCTTCAATTACATCTCTGGGAGGGGGGGGGGGGGGCACAGACACACACACACACACACATCTGGTATTGCAATAATAAGTGAAGAGAAGAGACAGAGTCTGTATAGAACCGGTTCCACAGTCCAACCATTCTGATCCAAGAGCACACAGATCTCTAAAGAACTGAGTGCTGATGCTATACAGCTGACACAGCACTTTAGACAGTAGCCTACTCTCCAGTACTCCCTGGTACTCCCCAGTACTGTGTGATACTTGGTACCACAGTGAACTCACCAGAGGCGTTCTTCAGGTAGCCGTTGGAGTCGACAGAGGTGTACATGACGTAGGGGCCTGGCTGGTTCACCCCGAACGGCTGCAGGAGGACACAGTTAGATACAGGACACAGTTAGATACAGGACACAGTTAGATACAGGACACAGTCAGATACAGGACACAGTCAGATACAGGACACAGTCAGATACAGGACACAGTCAGATACAGGACACAGTTAGATACAGGACACAGTCAGATAGAGGACACAGTCAGATAGAGGACACAGTCAGATACAGGACACAGTCAGATAGAGGACACAGTTAGATACAGGACACAGTCAGATACAGGACACAGTCAGATACAGGACACAGTCAGATACAGGACACAGTTAGATACAGGACACACTCAGATACAGGACACAGTCAGATACAGGACACAGTTAGATAGAGGACACAGTCAGATAGAGGACACAGTTAGATACAGGACACAGTCAGATACAGGACACAGTCAGATACAGGACACAGTTAGAGATACAGGACACAGTTAGATACAGGACACAGTTAGAGATACAAAACACAGACAGATAGATAATAATATATATATTGTGATTGAGGAATTGACTTCAAGTGACCAGAAATAAAAAACCAAGGGAAGAGAGGAGAGCAGGGATGATGGAAGAGCTTGATAAAGGAGGGCAGAGAGATGGGGGCAGAGGTAAGAGGTAGCGCGGAGTGATAGATTTGAGACGTTTAAGGAGGAGGACAGAAAATAAACAGGCCACAGTTCTAAAAGTTGCTTTCATCCATCACAGACACACACACACACACACATGTATGCACACTTATAAACCACAACAACAACATTAACAACCTGGAAAACAACCACCAGGACTCACTAACAAGGTAGCTCTACACCAGGACGAGAACCACGTCTGTCACTATGACAACAGGCCAAGAACCACACCTGTCACTATGACAACAGGACCACAGCCGTTCCTGTCACTATGACAATAGGACTACTAGCGCGGCTGTCACCACAGCGACAGCTCCAATACCCAGTCTGTCACTGGCTCTGATGATCACAGAGCCACACAGAGAGAGAGAGGAAGGGAGAGAGATATATATAGAGAAAGAGAGATTAAGGAAGGGAGAGAAAAATGGAGAGAGAGACAGAGAGGTAGACAGAAAGAGAGAGGTAGAGAGAGAGATAGGTAGAGAGAGAGAGGTAGAGAGAGAGAGAGAGGTAGAGAGAGATAGCGCGAGAGACGGAGAGACACAGAGAGAGAGACAGAGGGAGATGACTCAGTTTCGTACCTTGACGTTCTGAGGACAGTCGTTGGAACCTAAGCAGAGGCCGCTGAGTACTGTGGAGGAGGAAGGGAGAAGAGTTTGGTTACTGCGGCCTTATACACACACACAATATACATTCACCCAGACAAATTGCCTTGTTTTCAGTATTAATAGAGACCACTTGATCATCTATTTCAGGCTTAACAGACCTCTCCTACAGGCTCACTCTTTAAAGAGAAATGCTGAAAGGAAGAGGGGAAAAAAGAAAAGGAGAAAAACATTGAAGTACAATTTGAAGAAAGCCGATGACGTGTGTGTGTGTGTTGCCATCTGACCTCTAACAGTCTGGTTTTTTTGAGCCCCGTGTCTCTTCTGTCTTATTTGGTCGATACGATCACTGCGGGCCGTGTTAAAAAGGGCTTGCTTTCATCACTGGAAAGAGCAGTGGAGGAGAATACTGATGCTAGGGCCGACTTAGAACCAGCTCCAAACTTATATCATCAACAAACCGAGGACGCTGTAGATCAATAAGTCACAGGGAGGGGCCTGGAGGTGGTGAGGCTGGCCTAACGGCAGGATCAGAGCTAACACGTTAGCTGTGGGGAGGAAGGAGACTGGATCGATATGTCATATGGATTAGACTACACGCCTCGTGTTGGAAGATGGGCTTGAGCTAGGAGCTGGATGTGTCTTTGCCAAGCCGAGGGTTCACAGTGGGTCATGGTCAAGATGCCGGATTAATGCTAATTCTTTATTCGGTTCAGTACATTACTAAACAGAACGCTCTGGGACCAGTCATACCAGAGGACACATATTACTAAGGTCGTTCGGCAGAGGGCTGACGAACACACTTTACTTACAGTCTTATATAGTACCCAACATCTGGTCCTTTCTATGCAACAATCAATCAATACAAGTCCTTCCCACACAAAACAGTGACAGCTGAAACAACAGCCTCAGGACCCGGTGTCCCCAAGCTCCTTCCTCCCAGGTGACTTCTCCTGCAACAAGTCAGGGCGTCATAAAACACATTAACCCTCAAGTCACCTCTGACTCCATGCCTCCTGACGACCTACTATAAACAATCCCCCAACATTGCTTGACAATCCTTTGAACTCAACTTAATTATCTCCCCTTCCTGGAACAGCGACAACTGTATCTTATAAACGGACATACAGGCTTATAATTCAGACCTTATTTCAGACACATTAGTTTGACACACATCCTAAAACTCCATTACATTCCCCCTCTGTAGCCCTGTAACAGCTGAGTCATGTGTTCCTTCGTAGGGGGTTGAGAAAGCTCACAGCGCACAGTTCCATCACAATCCATTGCAACAGACACGGTTCATGTCCCGTAGGTCCACTGGGCTGCACTAGAGCTGATCTGGAGGCGGGGCCTTATTGGACCTGGGGGAGCTGTGATATGTAGTTCAATTGTTAGAAAAATGAGTCTATCCAATCAATGGGGTGACACAGGCACTTTATAAACGTGTCCCTGGTGTACGGGGTAGTGTAGTGTGGTGGTGGTGGTGTGGAGAGAGAGTGGAAGAGAGAGGGAGTGAGAAACGAAAGGGGAGAGAGTGAGGGATGGTGGAGGAGAGGGGTCAGAAAGAGAGAGAAAGGAAGTGAGGGGAGAGAGAGAGAGAGAGAGAGAGAGAAAGAGAGAGAGGAAGTGAGGGTAGAGAGACAGAGAGCATGTGATGGAAGAGAGAGGGAGCGAGGCATAGAGAGGCATAGAGAGAGAGAGAGAGAGAGAGAGAGAGAGAGAGAGAGAGAGAGAGAGAGAGAGAGAGAGAGCTACTGTGCCATGCACAGCGCGTCCTTCACAGCTCACTGGTCATGCCACCGCTCCAGGAAGTAGATGAGGCTGGGAGTGTGTGAGTGTGTGAGTGTGTGTGTGCGTGTCTCAGGGTGTGTGTGTGTGCGTGTCTCAGGGTGTGTGTGCGTGTGTCTGAAGGTGTAGCTCGAAAATGAAAAGACATTGCTTCTCAAAGACTAATCCCAGCCTCGTTGTATTTCCGAGAACCCAGACTGCTGCACTCATCCTCATGTTTCCTACTTCTAACCTTCACACAGCTCCACACATAGCAGTCCAGGAGAACAAGACCAACTCCCTCATACACTCTCACATCACACACACACACACACACACAGCAGATATTTGCCAGGCTGAGGTGAGACGAGGCTGATGACTGATGTCAGCTTCCAGCTCTCTCCTGCACTGACCTGCTGAAATGCTGTCAGTATACACTATATGTGGCTCCTCGGTCCCTCATGTCTGTGTGCGTGTGCGTGTGCGCCGCGCGTGTGTGTGTGCATCTGTCAGGTTGTATACATCACAACCATGCTCGCTATGTGCGGGAGTGTATGCGCGAGACGGGGTCTGTGCATCAGACTGCACTAAGTGGCCCAGAGGGGGTGCGTTAGCAGGTGTCCGACAACATTCCAGCTCTGCTAATGCCCTCGCCTCCCCCTGCTGGCCTACGGTGTGGCGAATGTGTGGGAATAAACCCAGGCATCACACGCATTCACACGCCGCTAAAGCGGAAAGCCGGTGAAGAGGCGCAGCTTGTCCGGGGCTTTACGTAGATGTCACCGGGCCATCAGTAAACACCCCCAGCGAAGGCACCAGGAAGCTGGTAAACTGGTGCAGTAAGCCGTTTCCTCCTGAGTGTGAGCGCCTGCATGCTGATGTGTGTGTGTGTGTCCATGGACTGGTGTGTGTGTGTGGGTGTGTGTGGGTGTATGAGAGATGTTTCCTTGCAGCAGCGGGCCAGCTCATCAGAGCATAATAACAACCTGGGGACTCTTGACACTTGTTCCCCAGGGACACGAGTGCAGTGAGAGCCTGACCCAGCACTGCCTCAGAGTGGGCTGCCTGCCTGTCTGTGTGCGCGTCTTCGTGGCGTTGCGTCTGCCCGTCTCGCCCGTCTGGGCGCTGGGCCCGTCTGCCCGTCTCTCCCAATCTTCATCAGCACGGCTATAAAAAGACTCGCGTCCGCAGGGGTCCATGGAAACGGCAGCCACGTCGCACGCAACGACGGAACATCCGAGGCCAGACGGGTGACGTCACAGTCAGTGTGTGTGTGTGTGTGTGTGCGCGCGTGTCAAAAGTGGGGTGTTGGGTGATGACGACGGCGCATGTCATGTCAGCGCGTCAACATGCCCTTGAGCTCAGAACGACACAGCCAATGGGGTGTCGGCTGGTGCGAGTGCTCTGACAGCTAAGTGGTCGCCGGGGGCAACGCCTCGACATCGACTCTTAAGGGCCTAATCTGGTCTGCTGGACCAGTTGGCTACACTGCTGACCTCCGGCAGGATGGCTGACAGATAAGACGCACAACCACACGCACACGCACACGCACACACACACACACACACAGGAGAACACACAATTCCATGTTCTCTTTTCATACTTCAGCCTGCAGCAATTCAGCAGTAACTCCTTGAAAGATGGCCTTCGACTGTATGCACAAATAGTGTGCGTGTCTGTGCGTGAGGGCCGGAAGTGTGCGTGTGTGTGTGTGTGACACGTCACTCTCTTTTCAGACAGTGTTTGAAGCCCCCTCTGATGAGTCTCATCAGATGAATGTCATTAAGCTGTGAGCTGTCCTTCATTCTGCTCAAACATCACACACGCATGCGCCCGCCCGCCCGCACACACGCCACACGCACGTCAGAACCTCATCTGAGAGAAGCTCTTCACCAGTCAATCCTCCGCACGCCTGACGTGTGTCTGACATGGGAGAGGTGGAGCAGTTGGAATCATGGAACATCCCTTGTAAAGCCCAACCTCCGCTAAAACATCATGACGTGTCACTACATCAACGTTCCCATGTAACTACAATGTTGTTACTGGAGGCAGCCATGTAGTGCAACAATAGCTTCTCAAAGTGGATTAAATTGTTGGATGTTGAGGAGGGGGGAAGGAGAGGAGAGCAGGAGAAGAGAGGGAAGGAGATGAAGAGGTGGTGAGTGACTGAACTAAACAAAGCCCGCAGATGCTTCTCTATGCAGCTAATCTGCATGTTAATAAATGAGCAAGAGCCTAATCAGCTCATATAGTTCTTTCTGTCACTCATTTACCCACACACACACACACACACATTTAATGAAACCAAGCAAATGGTACACATACACTCCCTCCCACCCACACACACACACACTCACATCCACACACACACGCAAACAAACAAACAACTCCTTCCTGTAAGCTCAGCCGTCCCTGTGTGTCAGGCTCCGCCTCCCACCAACGCCCTGCCCCCTCACACGCATCCAGCCTTGCCTTGGGTGTGCCCGGGCAGCCACGGGGCGGGGCCACCACGGAGCCCGGGCAGCCACGGAGCCCGGGCAGCCACGGAGCCCGGGCAGCCACGGGGGGGGGGGCCGCCACTTCAGGGACTCCATTTGTTCCATCTCATCAGACAGGCTCAATCAAACATATTGACCCGCGAGTCGGCTCTGCGGTGCATCAGCGGCTTAGCCGTGTTACCGGCAAGTTAACCGTTAACCGGTAGCAACTCTGGGGCGCCTTTTGAAGATGAGTTTTCTGAAGATCAATGTCGGGGGCCGGATCTCCGCGCCAAACACGGCAATTAAGCCCCCCGCCCCGCCTCTCTGTGGACGGGGGCTCTATGATTTCATCTGCAGGAGCGCCAGACGCAAAGTCAATACAGGCAAGGCCGCGGTCGATACACACCCAGGAGGAGCTGGGCACGGGGGAACTCTTACTTTGGCTTCTTCGGGGGAAGGATAGCGACGTGACACGGAGGGGAAGTGGGGTGGGGGGGGTTGTTAGGGGTCAGAGGTGGTGGGGGGAGGGGGGGAGAGGGACCTGTCAGCCCTCTCCCATGTCAGTCAATAACAACTCACAGGTGAGAAGGCTGGCTCCTCCTCCATCCACACGCGTCCAATCAACACATCCTGTACACTGAGGACGAATGGAGATTTGCCCTTTTTTTGTGTGATTATTATTCTTTTTCTTTCCTCCCCATAGATTCAACTGTTCAGATGAACAACCTCCCTCTCCTGGGTCTCCGTTCCTCTGCTACATGACAGCCGACCGGAGCGGGTGTGCTTCACTGTCCTTTTCGGGAGTCTACAGTGTTGATGCTTGAGGCTGGAGGAAGAGGGTGAGGAGGAAGAGGAAGTGGGAATCATCTGGAGAGGAAGAAGCTGCTCCGACCACTGCTGGGAACAATTACACATCTGACGGTGTGTGTGTGTGTGTATTTGTGTGTGAGCGTGTGTGTGTGTGAGTCAGTGTGTGCATGAGTGCTCGAGTGTGTGAGTAAGGGAGTGTGTAATGTACATCACATTCTTTGTGTGTGTGCGTACGAAGGTGTGTTTGAGTGTGTCAGAGTATGAAAGGTGCGCGTGCGTTTGAGAGGGCGTGCGCGCGCGCGTTGTCTGAGTGACGGTCTGAGGCAAGTCTGTGAGAGGAGGAGACCCATCCAGCTCAGAGCGCCTCTGAAGATCCGGAGGAAATGGCTTTGAGTGGAAACATGTCTCTGGGTTTACACAGTCTGTTCTGGAAGACACACACACACACGCACGCACGCGTGCGCGCCTGTGCATGTGTAGAAAGACACAGCAGGGAGGAGAGAGGGCAGAGGCGGTCGCAGAGCAGTTTCAGATCCACAGTAAATTACCCAGACAGCTTCCTCCCTCTCCACCCACTTGACAACATCAGGCTGTGAGTGTGTGTGTGTGTGTGTGTGCATCAGCACACTCATTATCCATCAGAACGTTAGTGGGGAGAGCCACATTTCACAAACCAGTAGGGGACAAACCTACTATACCTGAGTGTCCGAGGAGTGGAGAGTGTTTGTGTGTGAGAGAATGAAGATGTGTGTGTGTGTGTGGAGGTATATGAATAAAGATATGCATCTCTTTGAGAGTTTGTGTGTAAGTGTGTGTGTGTGGTTTGCAAAGCAGTTGCAACTCAAGCTCACTAACGAGAGAAAATAAAAGCCTGCCACTATTGGGGCTGTCAGGCAGAGAGAGAGAGAGGGAGAGAGAGAGATAGAGAGAGAGAGAAAGAGAGAGAGAGAGAGAGAGAGAGAAAGAAAGAGAGACAGAAGAGAGAGAAATAGAGAGAGAGGGAGGGAGCGAGAGAGAGCTATTTCTTCCTCTTTAATTAAAGGCCCAGCAGGAGAGATTAGGCTGCATTAAAGCAGCTTTCTACTGGACACACTTCGCTTTGCAAATGTCAGCTTTTCCAAATGTCATCCTGTCACTAGGACCCCCCAGCTAGTGTTTCCTGTGAGAAGGGGGAGCAGATAGGGAGGCGCACAGGACCAATGGAAACATGGTCCAACAGAGAACCTAGAGGATTGTGGGAGTTGTATGCCTTACAGTGCTTTCTCATGTTTGTGCCATTGCGTGAGTGTCTGACTAACCCACTGGCTCCTATTTGCTTGGTAACATGCTAACTTTTGCTAGCTGACACAGCAAATGCCAGCAGCAGCCAAAGAGCATGATTCAAAAAAAATGTAACAAGCGAACACACACACACACACATTAAACACACGCACACAAACACACACCTTGTTTCCCCTCTAAACACCCCTCCCCACCTCCCTCTGGACAAACACCCCTCCCCCCCACACACCATTTCAAATGCAATGTCCACACTTTCATAAACATCAAACGCATCAATTCCCTCCCGCAAACAACTAACTCACCAATCACTTTAACAAAGTATGCGTCGGCTTCAAAGTTGTTCTTCAGAGCGTGGATGAGGAACTCGTCCTTCCCCTCCGCCCGGCTCAGCACCATCATGTCTAATATGCCCTGCAAATGAGCAATGGAAACAGATGAGGGACAAAAGACAGTGTCTAGGGAAGATCATTCCGGAGCTGTCTCTTTCTGATGTAGCATTTCATTCTGCTAATGGGCTGAGGACTGATCCGCCATTACCCGGCCCCATCGCTCCCCCCCCCACCCCCCTCTCTCTCTCTCGCTCTTTCATCTCTCTATCACTTTTTCTCCCTCCGTCTCTCTCTCATACACCCTTTCAGTCATTGTATCTATCTATAGCATCTCTATATCTCTCTGTCTCGGTCTCCATTTCCCTCTCCCTCTCTCTCTCTCTCTCCCTCCATTTTTCTGTCAGGGAATTCTAGAGAAGATGAGCTAACTCTAGAGATAGGGAGATGGATAACTCACTCGCTGACACAAAAAGGCAGGCCATATTGGCCCCGGAATACAGACCATGAATAAATCAGAGCAGAACAAACACATTGATTGGCTGTGGAACTGTGGGGTGTCCACACACAGGCTTGGCTGTGTGGAGGGGGAGGGCATCCAGACCTGCTGGGGCTGAGATGGAGGGAGGCTCAGGGGAGGAGGAGGAGATGGATGGAACGGAGGGAGAGATGGAGGGGTGAAAGGGAGGGATGGAGAGAAGGTAAGAGTGGAGGGAGAGATGGATGGAAGAAAGGAGGGAATGGAGGGAGGGAGGGTAGGGAGGGATTGAGGGGGAGAGCGAATGGAAGGGAGGGACGAAAGGAAAGAAGGGAGGGGAAAGATGGAAGGAAGAAAGGAGGCAGGGAGAGGAGGAGCACTGGGAATTAGATGTAAGCTGTCCTAGATGGGGAGTCTCAAGCGGGCTGACGGCTATGTGTCTGTTTAAAGATTTAAAAGGACATTTGAGACGCACCCTAACCAGCTTTGATTCTACAGCAGGGCTGTAGGGGAGACCACCAGGCTCTCCAATCCTCACTGCACATCACGCACGCACACACAGGGAGATGCAAACTGATTGGGCGTCTTTTGGGGACATATAGCGGGCTGTGCCTGTCAGAGCCTGTTGTGTCTCTGTGCTGCATCCAGGACGCGGGCCGGGGCCGGGCTGCCGTCCTGCTCTCACCGTGCCCCAGAGCGACACAGCCGTCTTGGCATGCCTCCCTGGAGGCCCTGGTGGGATTAGATTAGGGGAGAGGACGGCAGCCGTAATCTGGAGGAGGGGAGGCTGAGCATCGTGACAGGACCATTTACAGCCAGACTACCTAGCCTCTTTCTCTCTTTCTCTCTTTCTCTCTTTCTCACACACGCACGCACGCACGCACGCACGCACACACACACACACACACACACACACACACACACACACACACACGAGAGAGGAGGGACACACAGGATCAGGGAGGAAGGTACTCACATCCTCGTAGATGTCAAAGAAGGTTGCCACGGCAGCCTTGGGGATGGCCCCCAGGTCTGACTGGTCCCAGTGCACCCGGAACATCCGCCCGACGTCATGGCAACTGGCGTTGTTACACGGAATGTTCTCCAGGAGGAAGGCCTGCTGGCCGCTACGCAGAAGAGGAGGAGTTAGTTAGAAGATGAACACACACACCTTACTGAGGGAGAATGAGAGTTGATAATTAGCTTGAGGCTGACAATAGACCCAGTGTCTGTTGAAACACTACATTACCCAGAGGACAATGCTCTGCATCAGTGTATAACACACCTTCAATTATGAAGGCAGTACCCTCATGCACACTGCTCTGGTGTAAACAAAGGCACACACACGCATAGAGCACTGACACACACAATCAGGGGAGGATAGCGATGCTTGCGAGCGCTGATGAAGATACTTCACTCACAGACAATTAGCAGCTGTGTAATTCTGGTCCAGAGGAAAAGACTAACATCAGTCTGACTGCAGTTCAATTAGACAAGAGCTGTAGGCTGAGGAGGAGGCTGAGACTAAAGGATGATGATGTGCTGTGGATGAGGATGTGGGCTGTGGATGAGGATGTGTTCTGTGGATGAGGATGTGTTCTGTGGATGAGGATGTGTTCTGTGGATGATGATGTGTTCTGTGGGTGAGGTTGTGGATGAGGATGTGTGCTGTGGATGATGATGTGTTCTGTGGATGAGGATGTGTGCTGTGGATGATGATGTGTTCTGTGGATGAGGATGTGTTCTGTGGATGATGATGTGTTCTGTGGATGAGGATGTGTTCTGTGGATGAGGATGTGGGCTGTGGATGAGGATGTGTTCTGTGGATGAGGATGTGGGCTGTGGATGAGGATGTGTTCTGTGGATGAGGATGTGGGCTGTGGATGAGGATGTGTTCTGTGGATGAGGATGTGTTCTGTGGATGAGGATGTGGGCTGTGGCTGGGCACAACAGTCTTAGGTGCCGAGGAGTGAAACAGTCTTGAGTTCCACATCCTAATCCAACACTGCGTAGAGGTGTTTTTCTCTCTCTCTCTCCGTCTCTCCGTCCCTCGCTCCCCTGAGCAAACCTGCTTGGGTTCCAGACAGCTCCCTATACCTCCACAGATCTCCCTGGGAACGACGACCTGAAAAGGAGCCAGCCTATAAATAGAATCAGCGTGAAAATGCTCTTTCTCTCCCTGTCTGTCTTTTCATCCCTCGCTTTCAGTTTTTTTCCAGACTGCAGATGTCTTGCGCATCGAGGGGAGCGTTCTGGTTGGAGAGGACCGCCAGCTATGAAACTGATAGAAACTCAGTGTGTGTGTGTGTGTGTGTGTGCTCATGGGTGTATGTTTATGTATGTGTGTTGTGTGAGTGCGTGCCTAGGTGTGTGTGTGTGTGCACGCACGCGTGTGTGTGAGGAGACAATAAGTGCTAAAAGTGTGTTTCCATCTCCGTGCGTCCCGACGGAGAGATGAGAAGTGAGCCACTGGGCGGAAACGCTGTTATCATACTGAACACAGAGCTGATAGAAGGAGATGAAGTGGGAGAGGATGGAGACTCCACTAACACACACACACACACAATCTTAAAGACGACCTTGGGACTAAAACCCTTAAAACCTGTCACTCAGTGCTACACACGTCCACCACACACATACACACACACACGCGCACACACACACACGCGCACACACCAGAACACCACGGAACACGGCAAACTCTCGTGTTCAATTACCCCCGGATGGGTGAAGCCGTGGCTGGCGGTGGTGGCATTAGAATACCATCAGGTCTGATGACATTTCCTGACTGACAAGTCGGGCTGAGCGATACGGCAGGCTCTGCGGCGGGCCGCCGTCCCCCGTCTGCTCGGGCTCCGCTCCGTGCTTGCGTGGATTACAGCGATCGGATGGTGTGATTACACATGTACTGTCGAACACCTCTGTTTAAAGGTCAGCTCCATCTAATCCACCTATCTCAGCCTGCCTGGCCGCTCTGATCTAATACAGCGTTTATTAAGAGCGCCGGGATCAGCTGCTTCCTGTCTGCCTGTCTTCAGGCGTAGCGTCGGAGGAGGCGGGGGGGTGGGTGGGTGGGGGGGGGGGGGTGTTGTGACAGGGACAACGGGCTGGCTCACACCCTGCCAGGTGAGCCTGGGAGGAGTCCAGGTTCAAAGCGTATGCCTTCGTTGACGGATTCGTTCCTGCTTCAGATCTACTCGCTCAGTAACATTTTTACCACTACTTAGTCTGGACTTTTTGCCGGTTGCTAGGCGACTCTTTGGACATTCTAGAAAGACCCGTGAGAAACCTCAGGTGGTTCTCCGTATACTCCATCTCACACCGCCTGACCCTGGGTAGGAAGAGGACTGCAGTCCTGTGAAAGGTGTGGAGGGCTCCAGCCAGCAGGCCTCTCTCCCACAAGACGATGCAGAGAATGGCCTCCCCAGTGGGGCTGGCCCTTTAGACTGGAGCCTGGGGGAGCCACAGCACGGTGCTGAACAATGGGCCGGCCATCTCCTACCTGGGCACCGTCTGCCTGTCAACACCTTCGCGCACATTGGAAATGGAACACAGCCTTGGCCTCAGCCCTAATCTCACAGACAATGGTTTGGAACGTGTCCCGTGCGAATGGTCCCACAGATAACCTGAGAACATCGCCTGCTGGGCGGAGTCCAGGAGAACTGGGGGGGAAGAGGGGCCCACTCCTCTCATGCTAGCTCCAGATGCTCAGGAAAAGAAAGAAATCCATAGACGAATAAATAATAAATAAATACAGGCGTATTAAAAGAAAGGCTGCACCCTTCAGCTGCAGATGAAGAGCCTCCCCAGGGACATGGCCAGCCAATCATATCTGTTGCCTATTGGCTAGAATCCACTAATACCCTGCCCTGATTGGCCCCCCCAATCCTATAATCAGCCCCACATCTCAATCACCTGCCAGGGTGAGAACATCAATCTGCTTTCACCAGATATAGATTGCCGCAGTCTGTAAGGTGTGTCGTTAAGTGTGTGTGTAGGTGTGTGTGTGTGTGTGGGAGACAGCCATTTCAGACTTTTAGACTTCAGAGGCCACTTGTGTGATTGTGTGTTTCCACGAGACAAAGGGAACGTGTGTCTGTGTACCTGTGTGTGTGTGCGTACGTGCATTCTCTTTCAGCCATCATCTCTTCAAAGAGCTGACGGGACTCCACAGGAGACGTGACGCCAAGCAAAAGGACAGGGTCATCAACTCTCTCTCTCCCATCCGCTGGATCTCTCCAACACTCTCTCTCTCTCTCTCCTCTCCTCTCTCTCTCCCTCTCTCCTCTCTCCTCTCGTAGAGGAATAAATAAAGAGAGAGAGGAAGAAGGGACCGAATAACGGGAAGATAAAATATAAAAAAATACCAAATAACCAGGTCCAGAACTCGATCTCTTCCAGAAGGTTCTGCTGCGGCTGAGTGATTAAGCTGCAGCGTTTCCTCTCACTAGTATGCTGCGCACAGCCCTCCTCACCTCAGCCCGCTCCAGCAGTGGGCCTGCAGTCTGGACTCATCATTACCACTCTGAACACACAGGACCAGCCCACCAAAACAAGCTGAAGTCCAACAGCAATACACGCCCCACACATACCATTAGCCATCCATCACCCAGCACCTACACAGCAGACTTTGTGGAGGGGTGCTTGCCTGTTTGGGTGAGCCCGGGGTGAGGTGTCATGGTGGGGGTTGGGGGTGAGAGGGACGGAGGGAGGGAAGGTTAGGGGTGGAGCTCGCAGTGTCAGATCCTCTCTAGCTGCTCTCTAATTGGTCCCTGTGGACCAGGAAGTTGGGGAGGCCTCGGACCCAGTCAGACTGATGAGGAGCCTACTAGCTGACCCCTCTGACGCACTCCCCATCTCTCTCTCTCTCTCTCTCTCTCTCTCTGAGAAAACAGAGAGAGAAAGACAGATAGAGCAGAGAAATAAAGCGAAGGAGAGTGAGGGAGAGAGGTGAGAGGGAACAGTGAAAGCGACGGAGGAGGAGGTAAAGACGGAGGTAGAGACGTGAGGGGCTGTCACGGCCAGGGCCGGTGCTCCTCCTCCCCGCCTCCCTCAGCTACTCCTGCACTGGGCAGCGCTCCCTCCATGGTGACGGCACTGCTTCAGACACGCCACGTCGTGCACCATCAGTACCTCACAGTCCAACACTTTCTTTCTCTCGACCTCTCTCCTACACAAACTCCCCCCTCTCTCCTCTCTCTCTCTCCCCTTTCCCCTCTCTCTCCCCCCCCCCCCCTCTCTCTCTCTCTCTCTCTCTCTCTCTCCCCTTTCCCCTCTCTCTCTCCCCCCCCCCCCCTCTCTCTCTCTCCCCCTCCTCTCTTTCTGTCTCTGTTCCAGACAGCCTGCTGACACACCAAAACACCGAGGCAGGACAGGACAGCTCCTGTTTCCAACACCATCCACCACCGAGACAGAGAGAGAAGTTGCGGGGGTGGAAAGGGAGGTGTGTGTGCGCGCGCTGGGGGAGGGTGTGTGTGTGTTATAAATCTGTAGCTGATAAATGAGCTTAGTGAGGCTGGGGGGGGGGGGGCATCCTGCCACAGTTGTTGGGCGGGGGGGAAGGGGGGGCGGGGGGGATAAAGTCAAACAGATGTACAGGGGAAGGGGGCTGATCTCTCTCTGTGCAACACCTGCCTGCCTGTCAAAGGTCAACGGGTCATTATGCACCACGGCTACACGACCACATCACCGCCTCTTGAAACTGAGGGTTCTGCTCGCGTGCAGTGAGCTCTCTGGGTCTGGTCACAACCGTGTTGTGACTGTGCCAGGGGTCTTATGTTCAAGTCCATCCAAGGTGGATGGTGGGTAACAGTAATAGCACGGGACAACCCCCCCCACCTTCCAAGTTGTGCTCTCTTCCATGGGTCTCTGAAGTCATATCCTAGACCCTCCCTCACCCAGGACCCGATGCCTCCCAGGCCTGCTTCAGAAACCTCATTCTGTCTGACAGCACTGTAGGAATGGATCTCTGTAGTAACGAGCAGGCATTGTAGTGGCACCCCAGTACTTCATTTGGACTGTGTTATGAATATAACTGACAGGCTGCAGGCTCCAGCTCCTCCTGTCTACCCATCCCTCAGTACAGGCCTGGGAGGCTATTGCCTAGCAACAGCGTAGCTAGCGGCAATGCTCACAGTTGGGCTGCCCACTGATTGAGCTGCACACAGAGAGAGAGGATCGTACTAGATAGTACACGCAGAGGATCCTACTAGATAGTCCACACAGAGGATCCTACTAGATCGGGGGTACTCAATAGGCGGACCGCGGTCCGGATCCAGACCCAGACGCAATACGATTTGGACCGAAGCCAAGATCAACATTCTAATTTAGTCATGATCCAAGCGAGTTTTCATTGGTGCCTGATTTCACGCCCATATTGTTTTCCTACTAGATGTGGTTTCTATCTTCTGTGTCCAATCCAAAGATCCAATCAGGAGCTGTAATAACTGTAATCACCATGACAACTCACTCACTCAACATTGGCCGCAACCTCTGTGGGTCATGCAGGTTGTGTGTGTCATTCGCAACAACGCAGGCTAATCGATTTGCTAACGGTACCCGTTTCTTCCTTAGCAAAAATCATGGCGTGACAAAACCGAACAAAAAGCGAAAGAAAATCATAAAATTGCAAATTTCAGACCGAATGGACTGACAAGTATGCATTTGTGCTGCCGGTGGGGAGCACAAACCCGATGTGTTTAATCTGCAATGACACGGTTGCCCTTGTCAAAAGTGGTAACGTGAAACGTCACTATGACACAAAGCAAAGACACTTTGAACAAAATTACCCCCAGAACTCTGAGGTAAGAGCCAAAATAAACCTGTTCTGGACCCTGGACTGAATGGACATTTGGTGAGTGGACCTTTTGAGTTTCTAATTGAGCACCCCTGTACTAGACAGTACACACAGAGGATCCTACTAGACAGTACACACAGAGGATCCTACTAGACAGTACACACAGAGGATCCTACTAGACAGTACACACAGAGGATCCTACTAGATAGTACACACAGAGGATCCTACTAGATAGTACACACAGAGGATCCTACTAGACAGTACACACAGAGGATCCTACTAGACAGTACACACAGAGGATCCTACTAGACAGTACACACAGAGGATCCTACTAGATAGTACATACAGAGGATCCTACTAGATAGTACACACAGAGGATCCTACTAGACAGTACACACAGAGGATCCTACTAGATAGTACATACAGAGGATCCTTCTAGATAGTACACACAGAGGATCCTACTAGATAGTACACACAGAGGATCCTACTAGACAGTACACACAGAGGATCCTACTAGATAGTACACACAGAGGATCCTACTAGACAGTACACACAGAGGATCCTACTAGATAGTACATACAGAGGATCCTACTAGATAGTACACACAGAGGATCCTACTAGATAGTACACACAGATGATCCTACTAGATAGTACACACAGAGGATCCTACTAGATAGTACACACAGAGGATCCTACTAGATAGTACACACAGAGGATCCTACTAGATATATGTGTGTGTGTATATACAGTATACATAGATGTATGAATAACTGCATATGTCCCAGGATCAGCCTTCTCGTCGTGACCTTATTTCCTGGTGCCAAAAATAACTAGCGCCACCGCCACCACAAACACCTCCACTTATATGATAAGTGTGTTTGAGCGTGTGAGCGCCAGTGTGTGTGTATGTGTGCCTGACATTTACAACACCTCTCCTACGACAGGAGTTCTTATTAGGTGTGGATACCATTTCCCATGTAAGTGTGTGAGCCTGCGGGGAGGCCTGTCGGCTCTGTGTGCGTGTGAGGGAGTGGGCGGGCGGACTGCCTGGGCGGAGAGACAATCACACACCGAAATAGTCCTGGAGACACTCTGGAAATACCCCCAACCCACAGAGAAAACACGGCTTCCACATTAGTCACACGGAAACATCAGCCGTACGTGGCGGAACAAGACGCAGAGCGACTGGCGCGATGTTGCTCGGACCTCGGCGTAGCCTGCGTTGGTCGTCTCCAGCATGCCCGCATGGTTATGGTGCGAGACGACACCAACGATGGGAATACAAACACACAAAGGTGGGAACGAACGTGTTCTTTGGCTCTGTTCCTTGCGAGGGGGCCCCCAGGGGAGGCTTGGCGTCAGTCTGGCCCTGCTGACCGCTCTCCGTCCAGCTCCGTTAGCCCCTTATTTCCCCCCGCTTCCACCGTGCCACGGGATTGGTTGGCCTGCGGGGAGCACAGATGTGCCTTGACGTGATTGGTGGGGTGAGGGAAGGTCGGCTATCAACGGGAGTGACAGCAGGGGAAGATACCTGCTGATCTGCAAGATGTGCTGAAATTTCCGAGGCCCTGGTCGTGTAACCCAATCTGTCCTCCCATCCATCCATTTTCCCTTTCCTTCCTACTGCTGAACAGGACACATAAAATCCTCTTGAGCTTCTAACTTCAGTCCTCTGGTACATTTATATGAAGAGAATGTCCTGGTTTAACACAATTTGAAACGGCTTAAAATGAATGCTAAATAACTGTGCACTCAATGACAAAGAGAGACAGAATGAATCCATCAAATACACTTCTTGGTCTGCTAAATTGCTGCACTAGTCCTCACTTGACCGATGGGGACCTCGTTCTAATATGACTGTAACTGTTAGTTTTCTCCTTGCATTCTCTAATCCCTGTTCTCCTCTCTCTGTCCCCCTCCACACCTCCCCTGCGGTGTGGGGGGGTTTGAGCTGTCAGCACCTGCCTGGTCGTCGGTCTGCCAACGCTGGACCTGGTCGCCCAGTGGACACCAGTCTCCCTGACGGACAACAGTGAGTTCCCGGTCCCTTTCCTCATCCCCCTGCCTGTGATGCTGCGCTGATCACAGTCCCCAGCCCTGAGGCTACCTCTGCTTAAACTGACATTTACCAACTCTGACCCGAGTTGAACACTGGATTTTGGTGTTTCAACACCCATTGACACTTCCCCTGCTGTATGACTATGTTTAGCCTGTGTTCTGCTCCTCTCTTTCACTAACCGTCTCTGGAGGAGGGGATCCCTCACTGAATTGCTCCTCCCAAGGTTTCTTCAACTTTTGGGGGGGATTTTCTGGGAGTTTTTTCTTGTCTTCCTTGAGGGTTTAGGTTGGTTGAGGCGCAGTTCTATGGGCGTATGTGAAGCCCTCTGTGACATTGGTTGTAAAAAGGGCTATACAAATACATTTTGATTTGAATGAAGAAGGAAACAGCCAGAGAAAGAGAGCATCGATCTCTCAGAGGAAACATCTGTACATCCAATCTATAAATCAACATGTCGCTGGGCCCTCCTCCCATTTATGTGTCCATATGGGAACATAATCATTGTTGCTGATCGTTAATTAATGTTCTTGGTAAACGGAGGGAGAACGGCCGGGTGATTACCTCTAGGCTGAGAGCAGTGGCAGGCCGTCGAGAACTGTGTTCTCTCTCTCCCTCTCTCTCCCCCTCCCTCCCTCCCTCCCTCTCCCTCCCTCTCTCCCCCTCCTCTCTCTCTCTCCCTCTCTCTCTCTCGGCAGGAAAACCCCTTTGATCTGGAAAACGTTGAGGACGGGTGCCGGGGAGGGAGGAGAAAGGCTCCAAGCTAAAGTCTCTTTCTGTGAGAGAGTGTGTGTGTACAGTACACGCGTCCATGTGTGTGTGTGTGTGTGTGCATGCGAGTGGTAAAGAGGCCGAACGAAAGAGTGTGAGGGAACAGGACGTGGGTGCAGAGTGGTTGTAGTCCTCCAGCAGAGACTAACAGTGAAGGTCAGTGTAGTCTGGAGCGCGTTCACGGGTGATTCTCAGGGGGGGGGGGGGTTGGGTGCTTGTGTTCACCGTGAAACGTGCCCAGATCAACCCTGCTGAACCTGGAGGGTACCTAGAGGCTGTGTGTTTTTTGGGGGGTCTTGTGTGTGTGTTTGTGTGCATGGATACGGTTATATATGCGTGCGCATGCGTGTGTGTATGTGTGTGTATGTGTGTGTACAGGTGTGTGTGTGTTGGCCGTTCTGAAGGTGCGAGGTGTGAGCAGAAGCAGTAGGGTGAGGGTCCTGGCTGGGGGGCTGAGGTGATGATACCAAGGCGCTGTGTGTACATTTGAATGGTCCAAACAGACACGTCATCATCCTATGGGGATGCTGAGTGGAGCTCCCGGAGAGCAGAGCCACAGGGGGGTTCCTCTGCTCCCCTCCTCCTCAGTCAGACCCTCCCCATCATACAGCCGGCACACAGACATGAGGAGGCTTTGGACGAGAAAACTGAGGAAACACTAAAATATTGAAAAAAAAGCAGTAGTTTCAATCGTTTTCCTTGACTCTGCGTGGTACTTTTCGCCACTACTGTACGTTAGGTGAGTGATGTCATCAAGGGGATGTTTCCATGTGATGTTTTATTGACATCTCAACCAGTAGAATCTTCATCCCCGTGGGAGGAAAGTCTCCCTCAAACTAGGCCTGACACGTGTACGCGTTTCAGTACGCGTTCAGTACGCGTTCAGTACGCCTTCTCCCGTGCTCTGCTGGCGGCTCCTGAGTGAGTCTTCTGGAAGTCTCCGTGGAACGCTGGCGTGGCTGAGAGCTCGTTTGAGTAAGTGCTCAAATTGATCACTCTTCACCCTGCTTCTCACATGTCTATTTCTGAAGCATACTTGGGGGGGGGGGGGAACCAAGGAAAAAAGAGAGGGGGTAATTAAATAAAAAAAACATGACAGGTCTAATCAGCCTTAATTAAATATAGACAGAAATGAGAATCTGTCGTGCTTCCTGGCGCATTAAGATGTCCAACAGGAATCTTCTTCCTGACAGTCGCTCACTGTGTCCACAGACACATCGCAGAAATGTCATCGTACAGTATTCACATAAGGGCCATACTTATGTGTCTGTGTGTGTGTGTGTGTGACTATGTAAGTACTGTGTACACACACACGGTCTTGCGGGACAAATGAGTGGCGAGCGGATTAGGCGTGATGGGAACGCTGGTGGTTGATATCCTATTGTAATCTGTGGACCTCATCAGGCCCTGTGTCTGACAGGGGTCAGGGGCCGTGATGAGGGCTGCCGTCTAGGAATCCTCTACATCCTCTGGCAATCTGCTCACTGTGATTATATATGCTCCGACACACACACACAATACATAGCCCCCTCCCTACACACACCCACCAAAATAAACATACACATATCCATATAGTCCTTGTCAACACACACACACTCAAACACCCACCTACAACACACACACACACACACACACACACCACACATACGCCTTAGAGACTGATCACACATCCGTTGCCATCGTTAACTACGGTTGTACAGTTGTACAGTAACAAACACAAACTCAGTGTTTCCACAACGTCTAACGATTCAGACCCGACTGGAACTGGAACGTGAGGCGAGGGCGTGAACGTCACGGTGTTTACACGGCGGCTGGTCTCTCGGGGCGGGGCGGGGCGTGTCTGTGGGGTGATGATGGTCCCACAGCCACATGTTCACCAGTGTTTAATCACATGTGACGGCAGAGTCATTAGTGGACGGGATCACGCTATAGGAAGCAGCTCAGTATGGGGACCGCATATGACAGTCGTCGCTCCCCCCCCCCCCCCCCCCCCCCGCTCCCTTTTAATCAAGTCAAAGCACACCAGCTCTGAGAGCTCAAGCCGTCTCTGACGATCTCACAAAACGTGATGGCGAGCCCCGTCGCTATCCTGATGGGGCGTGCGTGACTCCCAATCCCAGTGGAGGGGACAGCGGTGACGTGGTCCAGGCCGTGCTCCAGGCCCGTGCTCCGGCCAGGCCGGCCGTCACCCCCGTGGGCCTCGGCCAGAGGATGCCCTCCCCTCCAAAGAGGGTTAAAGCAAACACACTGGCATGTGGCGGCCGCCAGGGTTACAATATGCCAGCCATATGTCCCTGTTACCAGCAGCCAATGTGACCTGGCAAAGCCCCGCTTTGGCCCCCACAGGGCTGTCTGGGGGGGAAGGGGGAGGGGGAGGCGGAGAGAAAAACGGCGAGCGAGCCTGAGAGAGATGGAGAGGGACAGGGCGAGATGGACGAGAACCCGATGAGACAGAGAATTGAAAGAGCGTCGAATTGAGAAGAGTGAAAGAGCGAGCGGCACTAGTGAGAAACATGATGATATTAGATCCGATGTAGAGAGATGAGGAGAGAGAGAGAGAGAGAGAGAGAGTGAGATGGCTGAGGCGTGGCTGAGAGGGCGGTGCGCGCGCGGGTGCGTGCGCGTGTGGGGAGCGATCGGGCTGGCGACGCGCGCTGCTGTCCGCTCTCTCATTGATTGAATTGGGAATCGAATTGACTGAGCACTCTATGTGAGCCCGGAAGAGAGAGAAGGGACTAGTGGGAAGGACGACGAGAGGTGACACGACACGTAGAGGAGGGAGAGAGGGTTGAGAGAGAGCGAGATGGGAGATTTGGGATTCCTCTTCTTCGTTAGCTCGCTGGCGTTCGTCTCGCCCCTTCTGAAGCGAGGGGGGAGAGAGAGGGAGAAAGATAGAGATGAGGGGGTCAATGATAGGATTCAAAGATGTAGCTGACTGGAGGGACGTTGGGAGTGAGATAGGGACGAGACGAGGGGGAATGAGATGTTTGAGAGGGAGAGAAGGATGATATGGTGCGAACAGAAATATGAGATGAGCTAGAGGGGGAGGAGAGATAGAAGGAGCCGGAGAGATGAAGGGAGAGCGATAGGGAAAAAGATAGAGAGGAGAGAGAGAAGGAGAGATGAGATGGGAGGAGAGAGGGCGAGAGGAGTATTGAGGCGAGAGGAGGGAGGCGAGGCGATGACACCGAGGCATGGCGGAGGACGGGAGACGCAAACCCAAAGAGAGTGATTGATGGAGTTTCTGTGGCTCCCAGAGGAGAGACACACTGAGAGAGAGAGCAGTTGGGGGCTGCAGTGATTGAGTTCAGTCTGCAGGTGAAGCAGCTCTAAAAGGCCTGGTGGCCACACAGTCCTCCATCCCTCTGATCTCTCAGCCAGCCTCTGCCCTCCCCCCAGCCTCCCCCCAGCCTCCCCCCAGCCCTAGCCCTAGCCCCAGCGCCAGCCCCAGCGCCAGCCTCATCCTTAACCTCAGCCCAGACTACTGATTGACTGCTGAGTGCTGACTAGTGTTCACCTCATCTGAACCAAACTGGTGCGGCGCACACACACACATTCACACAGGCCCGCTTTGTAAAAGAAGAGTGAAGATAGAAGAGTGATGTGGGAAAATTGGTTTTTCAGAGGTGTGTTTAGGGCAGGTGAGGGGAGAGGATGGGCCAGTCGAACAAGACTGAGAATACGAAAAGGTCAAAAACCAACATCCAAACATGTCCGGCAGCACTCACCAACGTTGACAAAGTGCTTCAGTTTCACCCACTTATTTTTATATGATTACTTTTGGGCCATCAAACAAAGCATGCACACGTGACGCGTGACTCGACCACTCTGAAGTGCTATACAGCTCACATGACGGCGCTTCAACTTTCATGTTGGGATGAAGGCCGACCCTGTCGTTAGCATAGCTTTGTTTGACGGGCAAAACATAAATTGGTGAAACGGAGGCACTGTCTCATGTTCTTTTTCTCAAAGTCGGTGAGTGCTACCGACATCTTTGACTGTCATCTTTTGAAGTATAGCCTACGTGTTTGTTTCTTTCTGGGAAAGCACGTTCAAACCCTCCACAGCAGAATATGAAAAGGTGTTTGTCTATAAAAGGCCATTGGGGCCTGACGACAAATACCACCCTTCTTCTGGAACATTTCTCCAGACAGTCAGACAGACACACCAGTCACATTACAAAAGGTCAGCATCTTCCTACAAACATGCTCTCAAATGAGGGTGGTGTGAGGAATAGGCTTGACCAGAGCAACCGCAACCTGACAACCTGCCACTTTACAGGTCTACAGGAACAGGCAATGCCCACTGACGACAGGAACTGGAGTTTCTCTGTTCATTTTTTTTTGGGGGGGTGTGGTGATTCCTGTCAGTGCTGAGTCTGCCTGAGGTACTCTGACAGGCTGCCTCACGGACATGTTCTGTTCCAGGTCAGAGCATGTACCCGGCCTCTGGAGAGACACGCACGCACGCACACCTCCTTAAAGGAATCAGCAAGGTGGATGAACCAAGTAAGAACGCCACGTGCCACAACCACACACGTGAGCGAGCACACACACACGCACACACACACACACACACAGTAATTCACAACATGAGAGCTGCACTGTCAACTCCTGATGGTGCTCTTTAGAGTAGTGCTGCTCCAGGGACCATTTGAACTGACTCACATGCTGTGTGTGTGTGATTGTGTGTGTGTGTGTGTGTGATTGCATGTGTGTGTGTGTGTGTGTATGTGCTTACGTGTGCGTTTGGAGCACGTGCCATTGCTACTCAATAAAACCACCTTGCTGAAGCACTTAGGAGAATCTGTGTGTGTGTGTGTGTACTTGCCCGTGTGCGAGACGGAGACCTGTACGACACAATAGCGACGGAGGCCATCCGACACGAGCACCCTTCACAGACAAGAAAAGAAGAGGTGGCCGTCGAAGCAAAGAGGGTGAGATCAAAACAAAGTAGTGAGACGGCGTGTGTGGGAGAGATGAGTGTGAAGAGACCACGAGAGAGAGAGATGGAGACTGAGGGGGGGGGGGGAGGGGAAGACAGGAGGGGAACAACAAAAACAATAACAACAACAACAACAACAAAACGAGTGAGAGAGCGATTAAGTCTGTGCATCCATCTGGGAGATGTGTGATGGAATAACAAGCGCACACCCGCCCACACAGCACGCAGCACAGCAGGCCACCACGCAGAACGCCGAGCCTGCACGGCACAGCTTCCATTAGCGATGTTAACCGCGGCGAGCTAGCTGCAGGTGGACACGAGGGCCGGAACGCGGGAGCCTTGTTCAGCCAATTAAAACGGCGGGAGCGTCGGAAAGGTCAGGTGTCCATCTCCAAGGCGGGCGGGGGGGAGGAGGGAGGCTGCTGTGCTAAAGCCCGGTGTGTACCAGAACACCTCTTAAAGCGGCCCTGGAGATGCAGAGGGGTTTAGAGACTCGCATGCACCCACCCCACGTATATGCACGCACGCACGCACGCACACACAGATACACACACACACTCACACACTCAAACCCACACATCTCTTTGATGCGGAAGCGATACCAGTCGTACTCATAAACAGCTCGGCAAACTAAAAACTCCCTCTTCGCCCTCCCTCTTTCCCTCCCTCTGCCCCTCCCTCTGCCCCTCCCTCCCTCGCTCCCTCCCTCCCGCCCCTCTTAAACATCTAGCACTTAAATGTACATTCTGCTAAGAAGGATTGAGAGGGGGCAGCCAAGAGTGGTCAACCCAAACATGCTATAAATAGCTTGAGATGTGGAGTGACAGAGAGAGAGAGAAAGAGTGTGAGAGAGACAGAGAGAGACGCAGAGAGCGGGCGAGAGAGAAAAAGACAAGAGAGAGAAAGAGACAGAGAAAAAGACAAAGAGATAGGCTAAATGGACAGCAAGTGTGTGTGTGGAGGATGGCTGCCCGCCGGCCAGATACTTTAGAAGCAGAAGGCATTCATTCTGCACACAATCGAAACCCTGGCAGAGCTGTGGACCGCGCAGGGCTGCATGACAGAACGCTGCAGAGCACGACAAGCCACCCTCCAAACAGAGTGGATGGAAACATAAGTAGCAAGGGCTCCACACCAGCCCTCAGACGGCCCCACCCCACACCAGCCCCACACCAGCCCCTAGAGGGCCCCACACCAGCCCTCAGACGGCCCCACACCAGCCCCCAGAGGGCCCCACACCAGCCCCTAGAGGGCCCCACACCAGCCCTCAGACGGCCCCACACCAGCCCCTAGAGGGCCCCACACCAGCCCTCAGACGGCCCCACACCAGCCCCTAGAGGGCCCCACACCAGCCCCCAGATGGCCCCACACCAGCCCTCAGACGGCCCCACACCAGCCCCACACCAGCCCCTAGAGGGCCCCACACCAGCCCCCAGATGGCCCCACACCAGCCCCCAGATGGCCCCACACCAGCCCCCAGAGGGCCACACACCAGCCCCCAGACGGCCCCACACCAGCCCCAGAAGGCCCCACACCAGCCCTCAGACGGCCCACACCAGCCCCCAGAGGGCCACACACCAGCCCCCAGACGGCCCCACACCAGCCCCCAGAGGGCCACACACCAGCCCCCAGACGGCCCCACACCAGCCCCCAGAGGGCCCCACACCAGCCCCCAGACGGCCCCACACCAGCCCCCAGACGGCCCCACACCAGCCCCCAGAGGGCCACACACCACACATGAGACTGATCACACTAAAGAGCACTATCAGTAGTTCTTCTTGCCAGCACACATCAGACCCTAATAACTCAATGTGAGCAGGAACACTATCAGTGTTGTTGGGGCATCTGTAATGAACTGCATTGTTTGCACCGTTCCGTTTGCATCGTTTAGTACATCTCCCAGTCATTGGTAAACCGCTATATCAGGGCTTCTGGCAATTAATTTCAGCAATCTGTGCAACAGTATCTGTACAGTTTGCTGGTCCATTGCTGTAAGCAGTATTAGCTGATTACAGTGTCCTTCTCGGTGTCACCCAAGTTGTGTGTTGTCACTTGAATTGTTTTGTGCAGATGTACCAGTGTGTCACCAACGTTAAATTGGTTTGTTCATGTGTGTATGACTCTGTTATTTAACCCTGTGTTTACCCCGTGTACAGCCCTGTGTATTTTGGGCATTTTGTATATTTTTCCTAATTCCACTTCAAAGCTGCAATCCCCCCTTGGGGATCAATAAAGTAACCACTGGTACTAACCCCACCATCTGGACTGGGATTGAAGCCTGTATAACACAACCCAACACTGGGCTCTCCTAGGTTGAGAGCCCAGTGTTGGGCTCCCCCCCCCCCCCCCCCCCTTCACCTCAGGCTTTGATGATGCTTGCTGATCTCGTCTTAAACCGTCACCCCGGGCCACCGTGGTGATGCCCGGGGGCCATGCAGCGCTGTATGCAGCACGGCGCTGGAGCTTAGGGAGGGTGATTACGTCCCCTGCTTAAGCCCCGGCAGCAGCCCCCGGCCGGGGTGTGATTAAGGGAGTGGGCCCGCGGAAGCTCCGGGTCTCCGGATGACAGTGTGACCCTCGGAGAGGGAGAAGCTAAGCTCCCTGCGACTTCAAGATTGCGCCGACTCCAGAGTTCAAATGTGCAGGACGCACGGGCTGGAGTGCGTGCGTGCCTGCTAATTCAGCCACGCACGCCGGGTGCGATCTCGAGTGCAAAAGTGTGTGCGCGTGTCAATGGTTGTGACCAAGTGTGCGTTAATGTGATTGTCCTCTAAAGCGATTCTGGGGGACAAATCAGCATGCTTCTCAACACCAGCGGTCCTGACCCTTGTCTATCTTATCTCCATCGACGGCGGGCTGATAATCCACACATGCCCTTCATGATGTACGCAGACGCACAAACACACACACACACACACAAGTCCATCCCCTCTGACCACGGGTGGAGGAACATCTGAAAGACATTATCTGTTGCCAGTGTTCCCTTTGCAGAGGGTGCACATGCGCACGCACAAACACGCACGCACGCACATCAGCTTGCCTTGGCGTTTCCTCAGAAACCTGTGAAAGAAGATTTCTGTTGACACGATTGCAATCGTTAGAGCGCACATCTCACCTCCTGTTTTCGACCCATCCGTCACTGCCACTTGCTATGCTGTTTTCATCCACTGTGAGTGGTCGTGGGCGTGGAACAGCCCAGTGTCTAGTCCAGTGCTATTGTCTAACACTCGCAACCATTTGGAATCTTGCTCATGCAATTCATTCCTGAATCGGTGAGACCGGTTCCACTATGTGGGTGGAATAATTGCGTAATTGAGTAAGTAGTACCTATAACTAATCAGATGTCTGACGGTAGAAATAGCGAGGTTGTGTGGATTTTTTTTTAGTAACAATCTAAATTCATGAGACTGAGATAGAAGTGGAGGTAAAAGTAGAGAAAACAATGACATGATTCATAAAGACGCTCAACATCCCCTTCACTACGATCATATGAAACCCCAGCAATACGTGAAGAAAGTCCCCAACTGATCAGATTCATGTCATTTATCTGCCTGAATAATTAATCCTCTTCAAATCCAACTAAAATAATGATGGTGTCCCAGGCACTCCGGTCTTGACCTCTGTGGTCTCTCATCTCACTGGCCTCGTCTGAGGAGGAATACTCCATTCTGTCCTGTGACCCTTTCCCCTCAAATGAATCATTTGTCATATGAAATATTCGGCCTGTCCCAAAGATGTTCTCAAAGATGTTATCCTTTCTTGCCTTTTAAGAGAGATTGGAGAAACTAGTGGGACCAAACATCCAAATAACAACAGTATGTACAGCCCTCTCGCTTCAGGTGTTGGTTCAGCTAACCTTATGCGTGCTGAAGTGAAACTGTTGATTTTGAGAATAAGGGAAAACAATTCCCATCTGAACTTCCAAACTCGTGTTTCTTTCTCTTTTTTGGTGAAAGTTGTACTCATACAATTGCCATCTTTTTTAGACATAAATGGCATTCTTGAGGGGTTCCAGTCCAGTTTTAAAACCCTACACAGTACTGAATCTGCACTTAAACACTTCAATATTTGTAACAATATTTGATTCACTACTACTGATTCCAGGGATTCCGCTATTCGTGATGCTGTTCTTCAACACAGCCGCATTCACACTGTAAACCCCAGTATGCTCAGTTCTCGTCTGGAGCATTATGCCCCCTCACGCTTGCAACTGGTCCAGAAGGCTGCAGCGGGTCTTTTAACAGCAGCAAGCAAACGAGACCACATCTCTCTCCCGTACGGACCTTCCTTCCCTGCCTCCCTACATTTCTGAATTCATTGTAAAGGTTTTACAGTTTGCCAAAAGAACATTAAAAAGGCTAGCTCCAACCTAGCTCTCTGATATTTGACATCCACACATCCTTTCAAGGTCAATTAGGTCCACTGACCAGTTGCTGCTGGTTGTCTCCAGCTCCAGGCTGGAGCACAGGGGAGATGGCGTCTTTGCGGTTGTTGGAGCACTCAAACTTTGGAACAAGTTGCTACGGCGTGTTCGACTGACCCCTACTTCTCACTCTGTATGAGAGATGTTGTTGTTGTTTTCTTTTGTGTCTGCTGAAGAGCTGTTGGTATTGTGTTGTTTTATGGATTTTGTTATTTGGATTGTACAGCACTTAGGTCAAACTCTGTTAAATGTGCTTTAGGAAATCGATTTGACTTTGCAAACACACACACACGCATCTAATGTATAATCCAATTATTTCAAAGATGACCTCATCAATAGTGAAAACATCCATTGTGTGTTATGTAGGAATATTGAGAATACAACCACAGGATTTACAGAACAGTAATCCTGTCATGACTGCGTTTGCAGGGATGTCAACACTGATGAGATGGATGAGAAGTGACTACTGGAAGCTGTGTTTACAACATCATTCCTGGTGAACCTCGCATGTCACATAGAGGTGTTGGATAAAGATATTCAAACACACACACACACACATACTAATCTAATCAAAAACATAATCAAGAAGAGAGAAAAAAAATCCCATAGAGCAAAACTATCCAAGACGGTGAAGTGGTATTGGAATAGTAGGGCTTCGTTTGAAATGAAACTGACAACAAACCAATTCCCGGGTCAAGTCACAGAGAGCTCAAAGTGTTGATATATGCACGTGTGTATTTGTGTGTGTGGTCTGCATGCAGGTGAGTTCAAGGACATGTGTGTCTTGGTATGTGTATCTATCCGTGCACATGTAAGTCATTTGTGTTTTGGTGTGTACTGTACTTGTGCGTGTGCCTGTATGTGTTTGAGTGTGTGTGTGTGCCTGTATGTGTTTGAGTGTGTGCGTGTGCCTGTATGTGTTTGAGTGAGTGCGTGTGCCTGTATGTGTTTGAGTGTGTGCGTGTGCCTGGATGTGTTTGAGTGAGTGCGTGTGCCTGTATGCGTGTGTGTGAGAGAGAGAGAGAGAGACTAACCTGCTGCTGGTGTTGCGCAGGATGACCAGAGCGTCCGGGAAGCCGTCCAGGTTGTAGTCCCCAAGGTGGAGGGTGATGGGCTGGCTCATTTCCCCAGGAGCGAGGGCCTGTGCAGGGGTCACGAAGCCCCACAGCGTGTCCCTGTTCTGGAAGTCAGCCAGCACGGGGAACCACTGCAACAGCCCAGGGAACATGGGAGGTTCAGCTGCACAGTTCTGATCACCATTATCACCAGAAAGGTTATTATCATACAGTATATGATGTCGAGTATTTTCTCGAGCAGGGATTGTGGTGTTGTGGTACAGTGTCGTGGTGTGACAGGAATGTTGTGGATTCTACCAGGGACTCTATAATAGCAGTGCAGAGGTCTGGACAAATCCTGAGAGACAAACTGCTACTTCGAACCCGGTATTTAAAATCACAGACAGCACTACACATCCGACTGGTCCGGCTAGGTAACCATGGCTACGACTCAGCCGTCACTGCAGGGGCCCTGCCCCTTCTTCCCCCCCCCCCCCCCCCCACCCCACCTCCCCAACACAAACGTTGTCTCCGTCTTGCAGTCTCCCTGTCAGCACGGCGGCGGTGTCGACAGCAGCCCGCCGGCCCTCTGGGACCCTGACAGTGAGTGATGCTGCTCGTCATGCCACGCGAAACGCCGTCCAATCAAACTACATCCCGCAGGCTGCCGCTGCAGCACAGCCAATCACGTCTCGTCTGAGACGGGGAGACTGAGCCTTTGATGACTCGGGTCCACCTGTATTGTTAGGTAGGGGACCTGTAGGACGGCTTCCTGTGTGCCTACTATGGGTGATGTTGCTGGAGCTAAGGGCTGGACGACCACAGGGGAACATTCCGGTAATAACTGGAAGGCACACTTTCATAACTGAAAACATTTGAGTCAGTTCTTCTTCTTATCATCGCAAGCTCCCTCTTGCTAGTTGTCTAGCAACTTCCAGGCGGAGAAAGAGAGAGATAAACAGCAGTTATTCTGACCACACAGTCACAAAGCTGAGCTATTCAGCAGAAGACACACACAGAGCTGTGACTGGGGGAGGGGGGGGGGGGGTTTCCCTCTCCCCCGGGCCTCACTATGATGGTGGGAGGCGGAGGGGGAGATGAAGGGAAGAGGGGGAGGGGGAACAGATGCGGAGGGTGTAAAGTATTGATGAATGCTAAGAGCTGGTGTGGGAGAGGGAAAGAGAGGGAGATCGAACAAGAAAGACAGCGCGAGCGAGCAAAGGCAAGAGAGAGAAGGAGACAGCGAGAGAGACAGTCAGAGACAGAGAGAGCAAGAGATAGTGACACGAGAGAAAGAGGGAGAGACAGACGGAGACAGACAGAGAAAAAGAGAGAGAGGCACAGAGACAGAGAGAGACATAGAGAGAGTCAGAAAGACAGACAGAAAGAGAGACAGAGACATAGAGAGAGAGACATAGAGACAGAGAGACAGAGAGACAGAGAGAGAGAGAGAGAGAGAGGTAAAGAGTAAGGGGAGAGGAGAGAGAGAGAGACGTGCTCCTCCACAGGCACACAGGCAGGGAGCCGTGCTGGCTGGCCTCAGGAGGACTGACACCGCTGCATCGGGGATGAGAGGTCAGGATGGATGCTCATTCTCTCTCTCCCCCTCTCTTCTCCGTCTCTCTCTCTCTCTCTCCCGCCCTTTCGTCTTTTCAATGTTTCTCTCTCCGTCTCTCTCTGAGTACATGTACCGGGTGGGAGACCAAGAGCACAGGAGTAAACCCTGCGTGTAGAGGAGCGAGCAGATCCTTCTACCTCATAACATTTACATTTCTCAACATTTCCAACACCGATCATTTTACCATCTCCGTTTCAAACATCTCCGCGTACAACATGTAAACACCTTGTCCACTGGAGGAGCTGGTCCGCAGCATGGCTGTGTGGAACCACCCAGCTCCCAGGACACTGAGCCTCGCCTGCCTCAATACACATGCATCCTGTTGACATGCCCACCCGTGTGGACACATCATCGTATTGGGTGTACGTGTGTGTGTGTGTGTGTGTGTGTATGCATCTACTGTATGTTTGTGTGTGTGAGCGTAATGCCTGCTGTAGTCTTCTAATGGAAAGAAAGTAACATGCTCGACTGCTTTACTAGACCAGGGCCACATCTCCATTCCAATGATGCAGTCTCTCTAAAGGATTATCTGCACGTAACACACACACACACACGCACACACAAACATAGCATCTATCTCAATCTATCATCTGCCCGGGTTAAGAGGGATTCATGTACTCTCTTAACTACCCTGGAAAATACATGTGGGAGAGGAGAGAGGGAGGCAGGAGAGGGGGAGGAAGACGGGGAAAGAGAGGATGGGAGAGACGAGGAGAGAGAATACGCGGAGGGTAAAGGAGGAGAGAGGGGAAGAGAGAGCACGGGAAAAGGGGAGGGATCAAGGGAGGAGAGCCGTGAAGAAGTAGAGGAGTTAATATTCTCAGGGTGTTTTCGTCTGGGTGTGTGTGTGTGCGCGTGTGGCAGGGATGCGTGGGGCCTGAGCAAACAGCCAGGTTCTAGAAGCACCAAACTATTCTGCTAGTGTCTCCTGCTGCTCACTACTGATGAACCCAATCAGGATGGAGAGAACTCAGGATGAAACACACATACAAACACGCACCCACACACAAACACGCACCCACACACTCCTTGCCAGAACACGTGCTCACCCTCTGTCTAATCAGGCAGAGAGCAGACATCATGAGACAATCAGTGTCATACTAGTCTCCCAGCCTCCCAGTAATTAACTGGCTCTGCTTGGAAATTGACTAATTATTCATCTTTCAGTTATGTGTGATAATCATAATAATAAGAAAAATGATAATAATTAGATTGTTTATTATGCTTTCCTGGTTATTGAGTGTTAGACTACTACTACAATACCTCCACATGAGTGGAGTTACTAATGCATGTCCATGTACAATTTATTGGATGTACATGCAGTGGGAGGTTTCAATGGCTGTGTATGTTAATGTGGAGGGATATTCTAGTAATGTATGTGTCCGTGTTCAACACAGGAAATATAATCCCTCCAAGAACACCTGTATGCATAGATATGTTCTACATTTCCAACCAGCTGGACACATATGCTTAAATCAAGAGGTCCATGTTTAAGTAGCTTAGGGTTATCACACGAAGAGGTGTAAGGCCAGGAGGAGGGATGGACGATACTGGATGATGTCTAGGTAATGGAGAGAGAGAGAGAGAGAGAGAGAGAGAGAGAGAGAGAGAGAGAGGGAGAGAGAGATAGAGGGAGAGAGATAGAGGGAGAGAGAGAGAGATATATAGAGGGAGATAGAGGGAGAGAGAGATAGAGGGAGAGAGATAGAGGGAGAGAGGGAGAGAGAGAGAGATATATAGAGGGAGATAGAGGGAAAGAGAGAGAGAGGGAGAGATAGAAAGATAGGAGAGAGGGAAAGAGAGAGAGAGATAGAGAGGTGCTGCTGTGCACCTCTCAGCACAGATCCCACACACATCACGCTACATCCATGCTGCCCCCGCAAAAAACATCGCCCGCACACACGCATGCACGCCCTCAGTCCTTTGTTTACTAAGGCGAAAAAAGCCGGACGTGTTAGCAGATTCCTGCTCCCATCGATTCCTCTCGGCAGGAACGACGCTTCATTAGTCCAAGAAATTAAAATTTCAGAAGCGACGGGGAGCGTGCATCGAGGTGCCGTTACGTCGATGGAGAACACAGGCGGTGGCGTCGGCGCGCTATCCAGACAGGCTTCTAATGAACCCGCAGCTTTATGATCCAGAGGACGACCGCCAGTGTATCGCTCATCTCCTAATGACTGCAGTGAGACAAACCGATCTGCATGCACGCAAACACACCCCCCCCCCCCCCCCCCCGCACACACACACACATACACACACACACGGCTCTGTCCTGGCCAGCTGCTTCACTCCAGCAGACCTGTGTGGTTTGTGAAGCACTATACAGAGTGGTGGATGGACATCTCTGCAGTAGCGCTGAACGAGTGTGATGGGAGGCGTGGATGTATGCCGAGGTGTTGGTGTGGTGCCAGAGAGACCCGGCGTGGCTCTGCAGCATGGACGGACACCTGCTGCCAGTGTGCCATGGCGCCCTCTGTGTGTGTCCGTCACAGAGTGATGACCTCACTCCCCGTGCGAGTGTCTCAGAGTGATGACCTGGGGAGACTTGGCAGAGTGTGTGCGATCATTAGTAAAACTGTGATCAGTAGGAGAGGAGCCTCTTTTCGTGGTCATACACACACACACACACACACACACACACACACACACACACACAAGCTCATTCCGGATCATTCCGTTCTGAAATGTTACCAGCAGTGCAAACTGCAGCAGTGGAGAAAAAATGACGAATGGGCAGGAAGGTAAATATTATTTATCGCCTTCAGAAAAAAAATTAGCTCTATATTCATCAAGGATCTGACAAACTGCGGCTCAAGTCCATATGAGGACACAGAATGCTTTACAGGTTGCATGGAAATGAAAGGAACAACTGTGATGCTGGAGACTAGCAGAATGGAGCCCTCATCACAAACTCACAAACACACACACCGTTTTTGTGTCACTTTGTATGGAAATGTTACCCCAGTGTGTGTCTGTTTCTCATGTCTCTTCCAATAAAAACAAAACAATTTCCTGCTCTCTCTGGTTGTCTCTCTTTTTCTACTCTCTCTCCATGTTTTATGGATGGTCATCCTTCCCTGCTGATTAAGAGCCATTCAAATCCCGGCTGGCCTGCCTCTCCTCCCCGACCCCCTCATCCCCATCTCGCCGGTCCCCACGGGGCTGCAAGCCCATGACAGCTAACGGCTCCATTAACATGTCTGGACCATGTCTGTCTCTCCATGCTAGGGAGGTGGAACGCGTGTGTGTATGTGCACTCCAAAAAATACCTTCACATCACATGTCAGTGCAAAACGTCTAGTTATGAGATTGCTTATGCTGGAAACGAGAACATTTGCCTGCCAGTGCAATAAGAACATTTGACGAGATTTATTAAAATAATGTCTACTTAAATGAAGTCACCGGGTAAGCCGTTTATACTAGAAACAGGTCAAACTCGATTTCAAAGATGATCGATCACACTCGGTTAGATGTACAGTTTATGCAGTGTGTGCGTATGAGAAAGTGGACAGACATCACCGCCATTGAGACGCAGTCTGATAACTGAGGTCCTTTCAGTAAAACAACAGAGGTTATAATGTGTTCCTTACTATGGACACAATACTGCGGTGTTCTCGTTAACAACTACTGGTGCAAATGTGTGTGTGTGTGTGTGGGGGGGGGTTGCTATAGGGACAGTGTGTCAGTGAGTGGGATGCTATTGTGGCACAGCTGTATACAAACTAATGAGTTGGAGGAACAAGTTGACACCGTCAATAATGATCAGATTAGAGTGATAAAAAAAGAAAACTGTCAACAGATCAAATGACCTCACTATGTGCGTGTGTCTGTATGTGCGTGTGTTGACAATATTTCTACACACAACAATCATACTGTAGAATATGAACACACACTCACGCCCACACAAACATCCTTACACACACACACACACACACACACAACTGGACTTGCTCACATCCACCGTCATGCGGGGCGGTCGGTGAATGACGGTGATGTCACAGTGGACTCCACAGTACTACGACCTGTTGTAAATGTGAGTGGGCAGATGACTATGTCATGTCATTGTTGATGTATAGCACTGCACC
This sequence comes from Thaleichthys pacificus, assembly GCA_023658055.1. Taxonomy (NCBI): domain Eukaryota; kingdom Metazoa; phylum Chordata; class Actinopteri; order Osmeriformes; family Osmeridae; genus Thaleichthys; species Thaleichthys pacificus. The sequence continues at coordinate 13,296,019 of CM042853.1, forward strand.
GTACATCATCTGACCGTCAAAACATCTGCTCGATGAATATGACATCAGATGACGAGGACGTGACAGTGGGGCAGAATACCGCGCCCCGTCCTGAATGCTGGCGACGTTGTCAATGACGGTGATGTCACCGTGGAAACGTTGAATACGAGCAGAAGGACGGTGGGGTCATGACGTCGGGTCAGCGTACCTGGTTGTCTCCTGGTCTGGACAGATAGATGGCACTTCTCAGGCAGCTGGCGTCCATGCACACTGGCAAGAGGTGGTCCTGGAACCCATCACCATCTGGACACACACACACACACACACATCCCAGATAAGACTCACAATAGATGACCTAGTTCCCCCGGGTGATGGAGTCGAAGATGGAGTCGAGGTGGGGAGGCCTCCAGCATCCGGAAGGTCGAGACAATGACATTAACACAGTCAGACAGAAGAACTGAGGGGGAGGAGGGGAAATCACATTAAGGTTGTCAGACAGCACACAGCGGAGTTTGCGCGCGCGTGTGTGTGTGTGAGAGAGAGGGATGGAGAGAGGATGAGAGATGAGGAGAGAGAGAGAGATGAACATAATTTAGTCGTTTGGTGATCTTAGCATGCCTGTCAGTCTCTATATTGTTCCCGGCAATTACTGAGGTTGACAGCTCAGTGTTATGACACACACGCGACCCAGCAGGTGGATGTAGAGGAAGGGAGAGGTGGAGAAGCAGCAGGTGGATGTAGAGGAAGGGAGAGGTGGAGAAGCAGCAGGTGGATGTAGAGGAAGGGAGAGGTGGAGAAGCAGCAGGTGGATGTAGAGGAAGGGAGAGGTGGAGAAGCAGCAGGTGGATGTAGAGGAAGGGAGAGGTGGAGAAGCAGCATGTGGATGTAGGGGCAGGGAGAGGTGGAGAAGCAGCAGGTGGATGTAGAGGAAGGGAGAGGTGGAGAAGCAGCAGGTGGATGTAGAGGAAGGGAGAGGTGGAGAAGCAGCAGGTGGATGTAGAGGAAGGGAGAGGTGGAGAAGCAGCAGGTGGATGTAGAGGAAGGGAGAGGTGGAGAAGCAGCAGGTGGATGTAGAGGAAGGTGAGAGGTGGAGAAGCAGCAGGTGGATGTAGGGGAAGGGAGAGGTGGAGAAGCAGCAGGTGGATGTAGAGGAAGGGAGAGGTGGAGAAGCAGCAGGTGGATGTAGGGGAAGGGAGAGGTGGAGAAGCAGCAGGTGGATGTAGAGGAAGGGGAGAGGTGGAGAAGCAGCAGGTGGATGTAGAGGAAGGGAGAGGTGGAGAAGCAGCAGGTGGATGTAGAGGAAGGGAGAGGTGGAGAAGCAGCAGGTGGATGTAGAGGAAGGGAGAGGTGGAGAAGCAGCAGGTGGATGTAGAGGAAGGGAGAGGTGGAGAAGCAGCAGGTGGATGTAGGGGAAGGGGAGAGGTGGAGAAGCAGCAGGTGGATGTAGGGGAAGGGAGAGGTGGAGAAGCAGCAGGTGGATGTAGAGGAAGGGAGAGGTGGAGAAGCAGCAGGTGGATGTAGGGGAAGGGAGAGGTGGAGAAGCAGCAGGTGGATGTAGAGGAAGGGAGAGGTGGAGAAGCAGCAGGTGGATGTAGAGGAAGGGAGAGGTGGAGAAGCAGCAGGTGGATGTAGAGGAAGGGAGAGGTGGAGAAGCAGCAGGTGGATGTAGAGGAAGGGAGAGGTGGAGAAGCAGCAGGTGGATGTAGAGGAAGGGAGAGGTGGAGAAGCAGCAGGTGGATGTAGAGGAAGGGAGAGGTGGAGAAGCAGCAGGTGGATGTAGAGGAAGGGAGAGGTGGAGAAGCAGCAGGTGGATGTAGAGGAAGGGAGAGGTGGAGAAAGCAGCAGCGGTAGGGAGATAGAACAGGATAAAACACGTCTCTTCTGCGGGTGAACAAGAGAGTCGCAGACAGAGAGAGAAGACAGAGAGTAACAAGAGACAGGATGACACAGAGAGAGAGAGAGAGAGAGAGAGAGAGAGAGAGAGAGAGAGAGAGAGAGAGAGAGAGAGAGGAGAGGGGAAAGGCGAGGGAGCGTGGCAGTTCACAGGGAGGGACGGAGGGGCAGCGATAGTGGAGAAGAAAGAGACACACGGCAGGAGAGGAGAGGGACTGCGGTTCCTGTTCATGCTGGGATTCAGGGGAACACCATTGACATTCATAGGATACAACACAGGAGCAAAAATAATGTAAATCAGAGAGCCAGCCTGGAGTGAGACAAGGAGATTACACCCTGACACACACACACACACACACACACACACACACCACACACACACACACACACACACACACACACACCACACACACACACACACACACACACACACACACACACACACACACACACACAAGCCAGTAAACAGTCACATATAGCTTTCTCTGATATGGGCCTTGAACGTGTGTGTGTGTGTGTGTCTCTCCACTCAGCACAGCAGTTGCTCACACAAGACATTCATGGCAGTGTCTTTATGTTGCTGTGTAGAAAAATGCCTCAAAACAATGTCCTGCCTTCCTGTCAGACAGCTGCTAAACACAGCAGTGTGTGTGCGTGCGTTTGTGTCACAATAAGGGCTCATTTAAGCAGCAATTCCCTTAGTTTAACACCTTGTGCGTTTACATAGCACCTCAAATGATGCTGTCAAGTCATCAGGGAGAACAACAAACACATTGTCAACATCATCATCCTCCTCGACGCCAACATCGCGCTAATCAAACCTTCATCATCATCCTCATTAAAGTCATTCCGAATCTCCACACTGTCATCCTGGTCCTGATCTGCCAGCTAATCCTCGCCAATGGCGTTCCATCTCACTACCCTAGTCATGAATTATGCACCAGACACTGTCACTTTGAGCTATGCAGTTACAGCCCTGATAAGACAGACAGGCTTGTATGTGTGACATATGCTGGGCATCCATCACACGGAGTTCTCCAGGTGGTCTCCGTATGCTGCGGCGGATGACCCGCTCCTCTCAAAACACACTAACTACGAGAGGTTAATAATCCAGAAATAGACTCTCTACTGGAGTGTTTCTCAGAATGGGCATGTGGTTGCAGATGTGTGTGTGTGTGTGTGCTAGAGAGTGTCAGTGTGTGTATGTGTGTGTAAGAGTGTGTCAGTGTGCATACTAGTGTGTGTACGTGTGCATGAGAGAGAGAGACAGAAAGAGAGAGAGACAGAAAGAGAGACAAAGAGAGAGACAGAGAGAGAGAGAACGTGTCATTGTGTGTCTGTGTGCGTTACAGTGTGCGTGAGTGCGTGTGTGAGTGGAGGTTTTAGAGGAAGGTCACTGATGTATCTCTGATCTACCACTGAGGTGTGTGTGAGGTGTGTGTGAGGTGTGTGTGAGGTGTGTGTGAGGTGTGTGTGAGGTGTGGGCGGGAGAGGAGAGAAGAGGAGAAGAGAGGAGTGAGAATTGACAGCTTGGAGTGTGATCAGAATAATTCCCACCTCGAATCAGACTGGAGCGCCACACTCCCTGCTTTCCCTCTCTCCTTCTCCCCCTCTCTCTCTCCCTCTCTCTCTGTCTCTCTCTCTCTCTTCTGGATTCTCCCTCCTTCTTTCTCACATCTAGTCCTCCCTCCCTCCCTCCACCCTAACCCCACCTCCCACTTTTCTTGAATCCATACCCATGCAGCATTTCACTGTCTTCAACATGTCGAGCACATCCCCTCCTCTCCTTTGAAGCCCTCCCGTCCTCCTCCTCTCTTTCATGCCTGCCTCCCCCAGGCCGGCTGCACACAGCTCAGGTGCTCTCTCAATCCAATATCTGCTTTTTAATTAGCCGCTGGTATTCAGATCTCCAGCTAGCCTCTCAGGCAACACGGAGAACACAAGAGGACTCAAGGACGGCTGGGCTTTGAAGATGGAGGCCATGAAGCCATTTAGACTGGTGTTGGCAGACATCACACACACACACACACACACACACACGTGACGGGCCTGCTCTTCATACTCTTTGACAAGGCTGTCACATCCGCCTGGTTGTGTTTGGGTCACTGAAAATGGTGCTTCTGCACGACAAATGCAGCCCCTTGTCTGTGTATGTTTGAGAGAGAGACAGAGAGTGAAATAGAGAGAGACAGAGAGACACAGAGAGACAGAGAGTGAAATAGAGAGACACAGAGAGAGAGAACGAGAGAGAGAGACAGAGAGAGAACGAGTGAGAGAGAGAGAGAGAGAGAGAGAGAGAGATCTAGGTCTTTCCTCATTCTACAAAGGAGTCAAAAACAGTCCAAAATCAACCAAGCCATTGCCAGAGTTCCAAACGTAAATTCAAAATGTTAACTATTGTAATTGTTAACTAGGAGAGACAGCCCCTCTAACAGACCTGTGTATGACTGCCTGCTATAGCCTGAGAGAGATCTACTACCCAGCACTCCCACACCGCGCTCACAGCACCGCGCTCACAATACCACAGTTAGTGTTGAAGAAGTCGCTCAATATCAGAAACACCAGAAACAGAAAGGCATGTTTTCAGGTCAGGTTTTTGAATGGATTTATTTTCCTGCTAGTTGATGTAAGGTGTACCAACATTCAAATATGCATAAGTCTTTGCTTTGTTCAATGTATGACACATCCTTTGAATGCTTCCGATCTGCACTTTCATGATCAATAAAAAACGGATAAATAACCTTGCACTACCTTGGGGACCAAAATAGCAGCTCCTGTCACATATGATGACTTTGCCGCTCGTATTTCCATCTATTATGTGATCATTACGGCTCCTCTGTTCATTCAGTTGTATGTGTATTGAATTAATTCCATTTTAAATAGCATCATCTCCATCCCCCCACCTGCTACATGAAAGAGCTTCACTGAAATTCAGAAGCAGGAACAGGCTTTATCTCCAGCGAGTTCCTTCAGGAACCTTCCCAGAATCCTTAGCTGCACCAGGCATAAAACTGACCTTAGGATTCCATCCTCACAGCCGGGCAACAGCTTGTGTTGTGTGGCATTTTCATGGTGGCAAGGAGGAAACCCAGATTAAATAAATGAAAAGTTCTTGTTTGCTAAGATAAGCCGGAGATTGGAGCCAAAGAGGCCCTCAAGAGATAAGGACTGAAACACACACACACAAAATAACATATAGGTCATTTCTCCTGCCATTGCCAGGGATTCATGCATAATTGCCCTTTTGGGATAGCACAATTTGTACTCTGAATATTTGATGGTTCCTGATAAAAGATTGAACTCACCATTAAGTTTATGGATACGGCTATACATGTGTTTGTGTGTGTGCACGTGGGAGAGTGTCTGTGTGTGTGTGTGTATACATCTCAAAACTCAACCCAAAACTGATTGAAGCATGGATAGCCCTACTCTCGTACAACAGTAATCACAAAGCAGAGGAAGGACAATCCCAAACGGAACATTCCCTTATCCAGCCAGGGCCATGCAGACAGCTCCTGTCGTGTCGTGTGGAGTCGAATCCAGACGGTTTTCTATAAATAGAAGCTCTGCGGCAGCAAGCTTTCGCGAGGACGACGGAGTGCATCTTTAAGATTACACCGCTGGGATTTACTCCCAACGTGGGCTAAATCCTGATCCAGCACACAGCTGAACAATGAGTGAAGCAGAGATTTCATAACGAGATAAGATGCAGGGGAAGTTTCTTCGTGGGGGGAGGGGGGGGGGGGGATATGTTGGAGCAGAGCAGGGGAAATGGCACTGCCAAAGGAACACAGCAGCATTCAGAGGCCTTTGAAGACCTGAACTTCTAGTACAGGACAAGGGCACTGAAGGAGACAAGACATGAAAGACACACACACACACACATACACACAGAAGCCTTACCGAAATCAACGAAAGTGGACTGTCCAACCACACGGGCGAGAGGAGGAGGAGCTTCTGACAGCGTTCTGGTGAAGTTCCCATCCTGGGGGAGGAAGAGGAGGAACATGTTAAACATGGAAAAACCACACACACACACAAGCACACTCACACACTGGTCGTATGTTATCCTCCTGGCTATTTAAACCCTTTGTGCCATCATTAACCCTGAACCTGTGGGAGGAATGGCGGCAATAGATCAATATGTTCCAGAGTCATACATTCACTGGTTTCACAAGGTCAGCGCTGAGATGTGCTCTAACACTGACTGACTGGCTTGTTCCTGGAGAAGGTGAGGCGTCTAGAGACTGCAAGTGTGAGCTGGACCCATGGCTTATTTACACATAATCACACATGAATTATGAATACTGTCTAGTCTTCTCAGTGATAACATCTAAATACTGCATCTCGGCTGAATGAACAGTAGGGGAGGAGAGAGAGAGAGAGAGAGAGAGAGAGAGAGAGAGAGAGAGAGAGAGAGAGAGAGGGAGGGAGGGAGGGAGGGAAAGAGATAGAGAGAAAATGAGGATGTAGTGTGTGTAAAGGGTTCCTTTCTGCCAGGGCAACAGATGTGATTGGAAAGTGTCAGAGATAAGGCCTGTAAAATTGAGAGGGACATAGACAGAAAGAGTGAAGAGACAGACAGAGAAACACCGAGAGACACACACACACAGAGAGAGAGAGAGAGAGAGGGGGGGGAGAGAGAGAGAGAGAGAGAGAGAGAGAGAGAGAGAGAGAGAGAGAGAGAGAGAGAGAAAGAGAGAGAGAGAGAGACAGGAAGACCACTCTTCTTCTACTCCTTCTTATTTACATTTACATTTAGCAGACGCTCTTATCCAGAGCGACTTACAGTAAGTACAGGAACATTCTCCCCGAGGCAAGTAGGGTGAAGTGCCTTGCCCAAGGACACAACGTAATTCTGCACGGCCTGGAATCGAACCGGCAACCTTCTGATTACTAGCCCGCTTCCCGGTTATCATGATTATGTTGTTTGGAAATATTGTACAAACAAATGTATTCCATGCCAATAAAGTGAGGAGAAAAGAGTACGATGACAACAGAGAAACCTGCCTTTTACTTTCCCTCCCCACTCATGCTTATTTTTGGCTGCAAGTCAGACATAAGGTAAGGAGGGTGGTGACCAACACAGATAGATAGAGAGGGAGGGAGGGAGAGATAGAGTGAGGGAGGGAGAGAGAGATAGAGTGAGGGAGGGAGAGATAGAGTGAGGGAGGGAGAGATAGAGTGAGGGAGGGAGGGCATCTCTCCTGCCGACATAGTCAAAGTGCTCTTTCTGATTTGAAAGCGGGACATTCATCATTAACTCTCTTGCAATCTCTCCTTCGCCAACTCCCACCATCTCCCTCCCTACCGCCCTCCCTCACAAGCACTGAGATATTATCCTCAAATCACCTGGCAGGCCCATCCCGGGGCAGCAGGGTGAGACTAGCTGGCTCTGGACTCAGTAGTGTCATGGCTGAGGGACCACAGTAGTGTCCTGGCTGAGGGCCCACAGTAGTGACCTGGCTGAGGGACCACAGTAGTGTCCTGGCTGAGGGCCCACAGTAGTGACCTGGCTGAGGGACCACAGTAGTGTCCTGGCTGAGGGCCCACAGTAGTGACCTGGCTGAGGGACCACAGTAGTGTCCTGACTGAGGGACCACAGTAGTGACCTGGCTGAGGGACCACAGTAGTGTCCTGACTGAGGGACCACAGTAGTGTCCTGGCTGAGGGACCACAGTAGTGTCCTGACTGAGGGCCCACAGTAGTGTCCTGACTGAGGGACCACAGTAGTGTCCTGGCTGAGGGCCCACAGTAGTCTCCTGACTGAGGGACCACAGTAGTGACCTGGCTGAGGGACCACAGTAGTGACCTGGCTGAGGGACCACAGTAGTGACCTGGCTGAGGGCCCACAGTAGTGTCCTGGCTGAGGGCCCACAGTAGTGTCCTGGCTGAGGGACCACAGTAGTGTCCTGGCTGAGGGCCCACAGTAGTGTCCTGGCTGAGGGCCCACAGTAGTGTCCTGGCTGAGGGACCACAGTAGGGCTGGCCGGGTGCTCTGGCTAGATCACGTGTGGCTACAGTGATGCGAAAGGACTGGGGCACAAACATACACACACAAACACCCACTCGTAACACACACACACACAACCGCGTAAGCAATGCATCACTCTCCACGCTTACCTATAGTTAATTTCTCAATGTAAGACTCTGCCTTAATCAGAGAACAAAACAGAACACTTAATCAGAAGATTATATGGAGATGCTCTGATTACTGAATAACTGTGTGTGTGTGTGTGTGGTACTGTACATGTCTATGTGAGACAGCTGATTATGAAGTAGGGCTGAAGGTGGCCAGACACAAAAGCATGTGGAAGGCTGATTGACTATTTGTGATTTAAACCACAGTGCTGACTAATGGCTTTAACCAAGAGGGAGAGAGAGACAAAGAGATAAAGAGACAAAGCGGGAGATGGAAAGAGAGAGACAAAAAGAGAGAGAGAGAGAGAGATCTTACGCTAGAACTCAGGGGTCAGAGCGTTAACCCCGTGCAGTGAGTAGGGAATGTGATCTCAAACTCAGTCGTGGACTCGTACTGCTTTGATGATAGAGTGAGAAGCCTGGCCAGATTCTATCTGTTGGGTTTCCCTCTCTGGCGCACTCTGATTGAGACGCAGTTGACCGACGTGTGCAGACATACAGCACGGCAAGACCTGGTCGCACCAACGAGAGAGAGGGAGCGAAAGAGAGAGAGATGGTGAAAGAAAGAGAAGGGATGGATTGAAGAGAGAGGGAGGTGGGAGGACGCGGTGTCGAAGGGGCCGCTAGCACGCGTCTGGCTAATGGGTTTCTCCTGGCTGTTTGGCTGGCTCGGAGGACAGCCTCCTGGCCTCCACGCTTCAACAGCCCGACCCCCATCTCCCCTGGAGGGACGGGGGCCAGCGCGGGGCCGGGCCGCGTCCTGGCCAATGAAAGCCCTCCTCACCGGGCTCTCCCCCCCCCCACGGTAAACAGAGCCAGCCTCTGGTGTAATCAGAGAGGAGAGAGAGAGGGGATATCGAGGGAGACTTAGAAGGAGAGCAGGGAGAAAGTAATTAAAATCAAGTGTTGAAATGGGCGCGGGCGCTGGCCTGTGACCGGCGGAGCGGAGGCCGCTAAACGAAAGAGCGCACGGTGACGCGGCCCGGGGGGGATTACCGGGGTCTTACACTGGAAGGAACCAGGAAATGAGTCCCCTGTGTGTGTGTGTGCTTTCGTGTCACGCCGAGTTGGGTGGAATTGTGCGTCGTGCCGCGTTGGATGGGGTTGTGTCTCGACTTGAACCCAGTCCCATTGCTGTTCTACCAACAGTGGCGATAGCAACATCCTTGAAAGATAAGAGCAGGAGGAGGAGAGGAGGTCAGGGGGTAGAATTAGAAAGGATGACTGCTGATTACCTAGCCAATCATCACTTCTCCTACTGTGAGTGCACAGTATCTGTGTGTGTACGTGTGTTTGGACGGTAGGGGATACCACAAAGGTCCTGGCCTTTACAGCAATGTCTCGGTGACCTTTACCAAGATCCATCTACAGCACAGCCCCGTGTGCCAGCACCGTTCTCTCTCTTTCATCCATGTCTACCCTTTCAACCTTTAGCCCCTCATTTCATCATTTCTGCCATTCCTCTACCTACTCTATCCTTCATTTCGACACACTCCTCCCCTCTCTCCATCTCTCCCTTCAAGTCTTTGTGGAGTACTCGGGGGGTTGTGTTCAGTGCCTCAATGATTTTCCAGAATGGTGTGTGTGTGTGTGTGAGAGAGCGTGTCTGAATGTGAGCTAACTGCAGCAACAGCAGCAGGGGGTGGCTCTACAGGCCAGTAGTGTCTTTGTACTGCCAGAGAAGACACACACACACACACACACACACACACACACTGTTAGACAACTACCTGCTGAGATACACACAATTACAAGAACGTATCGGAAACGCACCTTGTTAATCCACGTCTCGAAGCCTAGAACATCTTTGTCCTTGGTTGTGAGGAATAAATCTGAAATGAAAGAATTAAAGAATCATTAGTTGTTGTTTTTTCCCCCGACCTTTTCATCTTTGTTTTGAAGTGTTTTACTTTTCCTTTTGTGAATATGTTCTCTGAAATGCCTTTTTGGGTGTGCTCTTAAACAATGGCTCCTTGGTTGTTGACTGCACATTAAACTGCATGACTCCGCATTTCCAACACCAAGCTTCTGTCTCCGCTGCACAACGGCTAATTGTACATTAAATAATGGCATCGATTAGATCCCTGTTCACCGGGCTCGCTTTATAAACCTTGGCGAAGGCATCTTTCCAGCATACACGCACGCCCACACAATCATGAGATGCGCACTTAGCAAATGTGTTTGCGTTATCTGTCAAGGCCCGAGGCAAACCGGCCGTCTTTAAATACTCTGCCGTTGGTCACGATCAAAGCCGGCATGATCATTCTAATGGCGTCTGGGCCTCCACTTCCAGTGAGCTGTTAAAATGATTTGTGGAGTAGAACGCTGTCATCTTTTCTCTAGTCAATACCCTCGCCTCTATTGCACCTGCCGAGCACCCCTTCATATCAGCCCTGGGAATCCAATATCTGACAGGGATAATTCACCCTGCGGGTCTGGGGATTGGAGAGGGACGGGCTGGGCGTAGGGGAGGCTAGCCGCGCTGAATATTGACCTGCTGGGCGGACAAAAGAAAAGAGGGAGAAGAGAGAGAGGGGGAGACGGAGGAGAGGGAGAGGCACAGACGAGAGAGGTAGCAGGAAAAGAGAGGTGGATGTCGATGTCGAGGAGAGGCAAAGGGAGGAGGAGGAGAGGAGAAAGAACCGGGAGGAGAGGAGGGGAGGGAAAGGAGAGGAGTCGAGGAGAGGGAGAAAGGAAGGAGAGCAGAGAGACCGCAGCGAGTGCGAAGTGTTTACAGGACGCCTCAGTGACATGGGAAGCTTCCGTCTAATCAAGGCTGGAGTCTGGCTGAGCTTGCTGATAGGCCGATTAATCAGCCTGTTTACAGCTCATCAACACCACTGGGCGCCCCGCTTTGCTCTTGACTGACAGGGCGCTTACTGCAGCGCCGCGGTGAGCCCGTCAACATGCCTCCACCCTCCATTTTGGAGCGTTTCATCAGAGAGGGTGTACAGTGGGCGAGCCGAGCGCCTGACAGACACGGTGGAGGACTCTGCTAATGCCTGGGGAGGGACAGGAAGTGACAGGAAGTGACAGGAAGTGACAGGAGGGGGCCGGGCTCCAGCGTTAACGGCTCCGTCAACATATTGGGTTTCTTTTTTTCTTCTCGTCAACGTGAACCGAGGTCTGAACTCGGGGGCCCTCACGACCCGCCTCGTGGACGGGGCGGAGTGACTCGTGCCTCTCAACAGGGATGTATTATTCAGGTGTGGGTGACTGGGGGGGGGGGGGGGGCTTTTGTCTCTAAGTGAGATGTCATGTCACGGGGGTAATTACAAGCTCGCAGCCTCCGATTGCGGAGCGATCTCGGAAGCTCATTAGAGGAATGCCTCAATAATTCATCGAGTCAAAAAGTTGCACTTTTAATTGATCCGACCACGTGTCGGCGTCTCGTCGAAACCCACACAGCGTCTTCAAACACAGCTCCTCTCGAACGTCTTCATTGCAAAAGTGGAAATCTGTAATCTGCTGATTATTCTCGGCCTCCCCCGCCTCCTCTCTCTCTCTCTCTCTCTCTCTCCATCTCCCTCTCCCTCTCTCTCTCCCTCTCTCTCCCTCTCTCTCCCCTCTCTCTCTCTCCCCTCTCTCTCTCTCTACCGGATTATCCACGTTTGCGTTCCGAAACCTCTCGATGAAGAGAGGGATCTGGATCCACCAGGTGGGAGGCGAGGAAGACTCGGTCGGAGGAGCTGGAAGCTGTAAACATGCTGACCCCAGTCTCACATCTCTCCTGAAAAACATGCTGACCCGACAGGTCTGGTGGGAGAGAGGCCGTGTATAGATCACCCCTATCACACCCTCCCGTCTACTCACAACCAATCACACCTCCCCTATGACTCACCAACCCTGCCTCGTGTCATAACTCATCAGGGTTATGACTTAGAACATGACGACATATACAATAGGCAGACAGGCTGACAGACCAACCGATTGACAGACCCACAGACGGCTCACTTGACCGACCGACAAGCCGTGCGACAAACAGGATGTTCTGCCTGAGCGAACCCCCTTCCCGATCCCCGCCATGTTAACGTCATGCTCTGATTCCGGAGACGCGTGCACACGCAGACGCATCCGGCATCTCGCACGACGACGTCTTGGCTCTCCTCCCCGCCAGGAGGAATTCTCCCAGGGTGCATTGCTGCCAACGCCTCCGTGCGCCTCCATCTTGGTGAGCCGCCGCTGGGTTTGCTGTTGGTGTGCTGGTTGTCATTGGCTGTCTGGCAAGTCGCCATTCATTATCAGCATGAATATTTCAAAGAAACTCCCGGATTAAAATATTAACAAGCACATTAAGATTAAAGCTCTGCCTTTGGGCCCCGAAAAAACGCCAGAAAACATTGAGCCGATGTTGGGAATTCAGGACGTTCATGACAAGAGGAAGGGCTGTTAAGGGAATGTTAGGCCCCTTTTCACAACCCATACATCGCAAGCTAACGATCACCTACTTCCCGCCAGTAGGCATAACGACGCCTAGAGATGTGTTTCGGCGCCATATTGTCAGCTTTATAGCTAAACCCATCATTCGGATGTTACCCAACAAGCAATAGTGATTCTCGACCTAGAACGATATTTGTCAAAATAGGTTGGCGCCAGATCTCAGTCTCCACAGATGTAGTGACATCACACCGAGCACGTCCGTGCGGTACGGAGGAAGGGCGGTGAGGAGGAGCAGTCTCCCAGGTGACATCTCTCATCACACGGTTCACCCTGGTCTCACACCCGTCCAGGCAACACACACACACACACACGCCTGGCCACTGAAAAAAATGGTGTTACATATATTAGGCCAGCCATTATTATTTAAGATGGAATCATTCCTGGCCATCCTAAGGCCTGGTCACCTCAAAACCTGCACGCCTGAACACCCCATCTCCTGACAAGTGTTGACACCAGGTGAGTGATGGACTAGACCTGGGGACCAGGGTAGAGAACAGGAGGACAGAAGAGAGGGAGGATGATAGCGATGGGAGAGAAGAGGGACGAGCGATGGAAGGAAGAAAAGGAGAGATGAAGAGGGAGAGAGGCCAGAGCTTATGTGTTATTCATAACCTCTACCCCAGATTTGTTGGGGAATTGGAACCAATCTAAGGCCCCAAACTGTTTCATTATCTTACTTAAAATCTAGAGTGCCCCACCCCTCCTTCTCCCTTTCTGCACCTACCTCCATGACACTCTCTCATCCGTACACGCCTCTCTCTCTGGCGCTGTATTTATTTCTTCGACAGTTCCTAACCCTCCCTCCATCTCTCCCTCTCTCCCTCTCTCCCTCCCTCTCTCCCGCCCTCTCTCCCTCCCTCTCTCCCTCTCTCCCTCCCTCCCTCTCTCCCTCTCTCCCTCTCTCCCTCTCTCCCTCCCTCCCTCCCTCCCTCCCTCTCTCCCTCCCTCCCTCTCTCTCTCTCTCTCTCTCTCTCCCCCTCTCTCCCTCTCTCCCTCTCTCCCTCTCTCCCTCTCTCCCTCCCTCCCTCCCTCCCTCCCTCCCTCCCTCCCTCCCTCCTGGTGGAGCTGTCTCCATCACATCCTGCATGCTCCTTGATAAAAAGCTGGAGCATGCGTCATCCTCTTCTGAGGCTCAGGTGGAGGTAGGGCTTATACACAGTCTATAATAGATAACAGTGGGTGGCAGAATCTCTCATCTCTCTCCCCTCCACCTACCTTCGCCTTTTTCGGTTTACTTGGCCTCTCTTTTCTGTCTGTATGTCTTTGGTACTTCTCAGCTAGGTAGTACAGTTCATGAGGATGAACAGGTGTGTTCATTGTATTGGCAGAAACAGCTGAGCTGAATCAAACATGATAGTAGGCTGTGTGTGTGTGTGTATATGTGTGTGTCAGAGAAAGAGAGAGAGAGAGAGAGCTAGAGAAAGAGTGCTAGAGAGAGAAAGAGAGAGAGAATGATTAGTGTGTGTGTGTGTGTGAGAGAGAGAGAGAGAGAGAGATTACTATGGGATAAAGATAATTAATGCTCTAATGCTAATCAATCTAATACAGATTAGCTCAAGCACAGAAGTCACCCAGCCCTCAGACTGCCAGCGTTTAAGAGTTAGGCCAGCACCTAAAGTTTCTCCACAACTCCATTTGGCCAAAGGCTCCCAATTTATAATGACAATTACAGTTACTGCAAGAACCATTATAATTGTGTTCATGTCATAACAACGGCAACCAATGAACAGTTTTTCATAAATCCAAATGAAAACGGCATTGACCAGTGCAGACACACAATGCGTGCGTGCACACACACACGCACACACACACACACAGGCAATTAAACGTGGCGTTTCATAAATGATGAATTATCCCTCATGGCCTCGCTAACAACGCTGATTAAGAAGCAGCAGTGACTCTCAGGGTCACGTACAGAGGAGTGGTAAGTGGTAGAGAGAGATAGGAGAGGGATAGGAGAGAGGGATAGGAGAGAGGGATAGGAGAGAGGGATAGGAGAGAGGGATAGGAGAGAGGGATAGGAGAGGGATAGGAGAGGGATAGGAGAGAGGGATAGGAGAGGGATAGGAGAGGGATAGGAGAGAGGGATGGGAGAGAGGGATAGGAGAGAGGGATAGGAGAGAGGGATAGGAGAGGGATAGGAGAGAGGGATAGGAGAGAGGGATAGGAGAGACGGATAGGAGAGAGGGATAGGAGAGGGGGATAGGAGAGAGGGATGGGAGAGAGGGATAGGAGAGAGGGATAGGAGAGAGGGATAGGAGAGGGATAGGAGAGAGGGATAGGAGAGAGGGATAGGAGAGGGATAGGAGAGAGGGATAGGAGAGAGGGATAGGAGAGGGATAGGAGAGAGGGATAGGAGAGAGGGATAGGAGAGAGGGATAGGAGAGGGATAGGAGAGAGGGATGGGAAACCAGGAGAAAAACACCGTCTGGGGGATGACGAACGAGGGAGAGCAGAGGTGTTGATGTCTGTGTAATTACTCTGTCTCCACACCTCTTTCTCCCTCATTACCCCCCCAACACACACAGTACAGCCCTGCTCCCACTGAAGTAGACCGTGATGCAGCTCTGCCCATGGAGAGGACTCCCATGTTGTGACTGGGTGTTGCGTGTTTCCACGGCACCGCACACACGCACACGTACAGTCTTGACAGTTGATTAGGGAACCGCAGCTCGATGTGAGCAATCAGCATTACCCAGAACCCATCCCAGCTCTGCTCGTCACATCGCCCTTCTCTTCCTCGCGCTCTCTCCACCGCCCCCCCCCCCCCCCTCTTCACACTAGCCCCGTCCCTCCCCGTTCTCCTCCTCCGGTGTTCACACGCTCTGCATCTCCTCCCCCCTCACGCCCCCACCACCCTCCTCCTCTTCACACCCCGACCCATCGCCACTCCAGACCCCGCTCCCGCCGCCTCCATCTCCTCTCCCGTCTCTCCTCCTCTCCTCCCTGTGAGCACCAGAGTCCTCTCTCCTCCTCTCCTCCCTTTAAGGACCCCAGTGAAGCAGGGGTCCCCCCCCCCCCCCGGGCCGCTCGCGCCCCCAGCGCACCTGTCTGCAGGCATCACCCTGCCACAGGCCGTCAGCTCCATTACAGAGGAGAGGAGACGGAGGGAGGGAAAGAAAGAAAAAGAGAGTGGGCAGCAAGGGAAAGAGAGAGAGAAATCTATAGAAATGTACACGCACACGCACAGAGACAGAGATAATGAGAGAGACAGAAATAGAGAAAGAGCGAGAAACAGAAATAGAGAGAGCGAGCGCAACAGGACAGAAAGCCCGGCATTAATGCCCCAGAGCAGGTTATTTGTTAGGCTGTTACTCAGCAAACAAGCTGTGACTGCTCGTCTCCCCCCCACCCCTCTCCCCCCTGCGCCCATCTCCTCTCCCCCCTCTCCTGTCCCCCCCCCCCCCCCCCACCCCCGCGCCCATCTCCTCTCCCGTCCACTGGCTGTCTGGTCAGCTGACAGACCGAGAGGGACCATGAAACCAGTGAGTGGAGAGAGAGAGAGGCCCTCACCCCCTGCCCCCCCCCCCCCCCACACACACACACACACACACACACACCCCTGCAGGACCCTAGAGACGGGCTCACGCATGGCCATCATGGAGACTGATCTCATTGCTCTTTATAGAGGTTGGAGGCTACTGCTGTGTGTGTGCTCGTGTGTGTGCTCGTGTGTGCGCGCGCGTGTATGTTTATGTGCAAGTCTGTCCACTTCCTCCCCACCCCCCCCCCCCTGTCTGTTCGCGGAGCGTGAGTCATTGTGTCCTCATCTGGTTGTATTGATTCTCTTCTCCTGTCTTTAACCTCCCTGCTCCGGCCCAGCTCTCTGCTCCGGCCCGGCACACAGACCAGCCTCTGACATTAGCAGGGAAATGTCACGGCAGCCATCAGTGAAATGGATACCCCAGACAGCCAACAGTGTGTGTGTGTGTGTGTGTGTGTGTGTGTGTGTGTGTGTGTGTGTGTGAGGCTGCAGCCCTAGCCCGACAGACTGATGTGATGCAGGCTACTGAATCCTTGGTTAGACACACACCGGCAGAGATGGTTCTGGAAACCTGGTTACACAGAACGTGATATCCAATTTACAAAAGTAGGTAGTGGCTCAGTGTTGCAGAAAACCATAGCTGCTTCAGGTCGTGCAAGCAGGCGGTGATTTCAGACCCCCGAGAGCAACAGAAAGTGGGCCAACGATCATTTCTCCTGGGTGGTGAGGGCAGAATCAAATCGAGAGCACACCGGGATGTTCCTGATCTTCAAAAGAGACAAATCAAACGCACCCTTCAGTCCTCCTAGATGATGGATGCATGTAGTCTGAGGTTACCTCTGCTCTCGTCAGGCCTCCCCCCTCCTCTCCCGACACCAGGCCCTGACCAGCACTACGGCCACGTTCAAGGACACATCCCCCTTAACGCCATCCCAGCGCTCAGACGACCGAGACGTGCGGAAGGGGCGACCCCGATGAGTGGACCAAGCGCTTCCTGGCCAATCTGTGTGAAATGTAGCGCTGTCCAGCTACAATGAGTAGGCCTATCAGACCGTGAAACGAGCAAACCACCCAAAGAGGACTTACAGCAGCGCAACATTGGCTATGGGAAGAGCAATGGCGTTGGTCAGGCAGATACGCGGGCACCAATGACTTGTTCGTATTTTGATGACATCGTCTTTCCAGTCAGAGCTCTCGGTGGTGGCGATCTCCTTGAGGCTAATTATGTGGAGTTATCATTTCGATATCTTAGAACGCTACACATATCCGGCAAGCTAGAGAAATACGTAACCGTGCAGAGTTAGTTGGAGCAAAGCAAAATCGAAAGGACACGATCTAAGCTTCTTGCGTGAAGCAAAAACAAACAAAAAAGCTGTATCCATCTGGTAAATAGAGCGAGAGCAAGGAATTGAGGGCAAGAAGAGAGTGAAAACCACATAAATAAATCCTATAAGCCAATATAGGGCCTCCGCTCAGAGGCCTCGGCCCAAATAGTTTGGAAAGCAGCTCATTCACAAACATGACACAACGACAGCGCGGGAGAAATGGATAGACGTAATTCTAAGGGGAAATAATCTCCTAAAACCATTAAAGTAACAACGTAGGTGCAGCATGGGGGATTAGGACTAACCCTACACACAGGCCCCATCCCATTTCTCTGCTACTGTACCGCCGTGTGTGTGTGTGTGTGTGTGTGTTGCAAACACGGCACAACACTGCTAGATGGCTCACACAACTCCCGTAACAAGCTTAGGAAAGATCAGCTATTGAGTGGAGTAGAGCTCGAGGTCTGTGTGTGTGTGTGTGTGTTTGTGTGGGTGTGTGTTTGAGTGTGCGCGCGTGCATTGTGTGTGTTTGCGCAGGACGTAAGTAATGTGCAGTTTGCCTGTGCGCACATTGGCGTGTTTGTCATCTCAGGGTGCGGTGTGTGTTCCACCGTGTGTCAGGGGGGGGTTGTGTACCCAGCAGTGTGACCATGTGTATTTGTAAACCCATTACACGGCTCTAATCAAACTGGCTCTGTTCCAGTCACACACACACACACACACACCCTGCTGCCACTCCGGAACCATACAAGTACAAATCTGGCTCGGCGATGCTAGCAAGCCACTTCCAGAAAGAACCTCGGTGTGTTAAGTGTGTATCGGACTCGACATCTACAAACACGCGACAGAGGCCAAGCGATCCATATCATGAAAGGGCTCTCCATGTCTCTCTATGACAGCTGCTGGACACAGGCAGGTGTTAGGTGGGTAAGAGGGGTCTGTCAGGGGGGGGGGGGGGGTTATGCTAACACTCTCCCCTAAGCCCAGAGGGATGGAGCTAAGCTGTTCCACTGGTGCTGAGAGGAGCAGGTCTTGCTAGGGCATGAGAGAGGCAGCATGACGAGAGGCCACAGCCATCATGACTATCAGCCAGGAAATCTGCTGCTTGATTTATTCATGTATTCATTTATCTACAAAAACCCATGTTTACCAAAATAACTGCAGCTAAACGACATGTTTGATACTATGCCAGGTTGTTCCTGCAGGCGAGCGCGTTGAAAGGTTGCGTCTCCAAAGCCTGCTACCAGGAACACTGCAGAACAGTGGCAAATAAATGGCAACAGTATCATGGAAAACTCCATGGAGATATGTGGGTGTGTTTATTTCAGCCTCTCCACTGGGGGGCTGTCTATTATCTATCCAGACGCAAGGTGCCACGTCCTACTTGGCACCACTTCATTGCAGGAGTAGTGGTGCAGAACTCATAGGAGAGACTGCGTTCCAGCATCAAGATATACTGACGGCACAACAATCAGGACTCCTGCTCCAATCTCCTTGTCATTCTATCTCTAGTCATTCTATCTGTAGTCATTCTCTAGTCATTCTATCTGTAGTCATTCTCTAGTCATTCTATCTCTTGTCATTCTCTCTCCATGATCTGTCCAGTTATGCTGTATCCCCAGTGATGCAGGATCATTTAATGTTCAATCGCTGAATGGACCCCTGCTCTAACCTTGCTATGAGGCAAATCTGTTTCCCTTGCCTTGCTCCCACAATCAACTTGTCATTCTCAACAGAGAAAGGGTGCTTAATGAGGTGCCGCGCGGAACATATTTGGATGTCGCGTTGCTTAGCAACAGGCAGTGCAACATTTTCGTTGTCTCGGCATGTATGTTGTGAGCAATAAAATTTGAATTATTTGATCACCACCTTTTTTCTATATTAAGATCCTCTCATCGCAACAATTCTAACAGACACATCGTCAAGAATTGGAAGTCTGATATCGACCCAGGGGTTGACATCAAACACATCAATGATTATTAAACTCCCGTGAGGTGATTTTTTTGGATGTACGGAAGACAGATGAAGGTCAGTCCCATGCTAGGCCACCAGCCCTCTGCCCCTCTCATGGTACCAATGCTCCCCCTACCTCAGAATAAGTCTTGCTGAAAGGGGCCAACTTGGGGTTACGTACAGACCTTATGGTTTATTTAGGTTGGCCAGGCGCTTCCATATCACCTGGAGAGTGAAATCAAGCTGAACTCGGAGGTAGGGAACTATTTCACGTTTGAATAGTTCATCACAGGTCGGGATATGGGTACAGTTTGGATCAGCAGAACCTAGATCAGACTATGAATCGGGAAGCTTTACAGTAGCATATTCCTCCAGTTAGGAGTCTGGTTATCAAGTATTGCTCATCTCGAGAAGGAGTGAGAGATAGAGAGAGAGGTACAGAGAGAGAGATAGAGAAAGAGGTACAGAGAGAGTATAGGAGCCACATAGGCTTGTCTCCTGTATTCTGGTCTTGCATTGGTCACCACACCGTCACTTGAGGTGGTGGGAGAGTTCACATGGGTTTGGGCGGGAATGGTGGTGGTCATATGTGGTTGAATTCAGCTGCTCATTCTTCTTTGGCACTGACAAAGGGAGGGGGTGAGCATGGGAGTGAATATTTGCTGTTGACCGCACTCGTGCACTCCTGGTAACTTAGTACCAGTATCCTTGAACTGAACTGAACTATTTTGAAACGGCACATTACCATGTCTTATCCTATGTCTAGTCCTTCACTGCTCTTTTGGACTGCCTCCTTATAGCAGCTATAGAGAGAGAGAGGAGAGAGAGAAGAGAGAAGACAGGAGAGAGAGAGAAAGAAAGAAAGAAAGAAAGAGAGAGCACTGCTTGATGATCTACAGTACTAGGAGACAGTCTCCTTCTGGAGAGCTGCTATAGAGAGAGAGCCAGAGAGAGAGAGAGAGTCAGAGAGAGAGAGAGCCAGAGAGAGAGAGCCAGAGAGAGAGAGAGAGTCAGAGAGAGAGAGAGCCAGAGAGAGAGAGAGAGAGAGAGAGAGAGTCAGAGAGAGAGAGAGCCAGAGAGAGAGAGCCAGAGAGAGAGAGCCAGAGAGAGAGAGAGAGTCAGAGAGAGAGAGAGCCAGAGAGAGAGCCAGAGAGAGAGAGCCAGAGAGAGAGAGAGCCAGAGAGAGAGAGAGTCAGAGAGAGAGAGAGCCAGAGAGAGAGCCAGAGAGAGAGAGCCAGAGAGAGA
This sequence comes from Thaleichthys pacificus, assembly GCA_023658055.1. Lineage (NCBI taxonomy): Eukaryota > Metazoa > Chordata > Actinopteri > Osmeriformes > Osmeridae > Thaleichthys > Thaleichthys pacificus. The sequence goes on from CM042853.1 coordinate 13,316,479, forward strand.
GAGAGCCAGAGAGAGAGAGAGCCAGAGAGAGAGAGCCAGAGAGAGAGAGAGCCAGAGAGAGAGCCAGAGAGAGAGAGAAAGAGAGAGGGCGAAAGAGAGAGAGAGAGAGCACTGCTCGATGATGTACAGTACTAGGAGACAGTGTCCTGCTGGAGAGTCCAATCTCCAGCCTAAATGAGGCCTTGACACCGGGCAGGAAGCAATTTGAGCCCCGAGTCAGGGAAGGAGGCTGTGGACCTTATGTTTACTGCTTTAAACACCAGGGACAAATTTGAAGTCACGACATGAGCCCAACCTTGCTCTGATCATCCTTGAACCGGTGGCATTCTGGCTAATTGAATACCTCTGCTCTGACGCTGGGATAGGGGGCTACAGTACTCTGAGCTACAGAGGACTTCGATCTGAGAGGAACCTCTGCATGGTTGTACGGAGGCCATGGAGCTCCTGGTATTCCCAGGCTGGTAGACATTCTACTGTACTGAGGCATGAGGTGAGGCCTGACCCGCTTTTATGCTGCGCCATCTGTTTATGCAAGCTCACAATGTCTGTCCTTGGAACTTGTCTTTTCTTCCTCAAGCTCAGAGCCAGGCTTTAGTTCACCATGCTAATGCGTTTCCTGAAAGACGCGGTCCCGCCTCTCCCCGGCCTGCCATCTTTTGAAAACCAGGTGGCCGGATGAGACACTGAGCTGTGACTCACCAGAGGGCTGTTTCATGTGTGTGGAGCCTCACGCACACACCCACACTGCAGCTAGCAGCTAGAGACAGCTGTAATTGTAGAGCAGCATTTAGCCAGAGCTACTTTGCTTCCCTCTCAGTTCTTCATGCGCAGCAATTTTCCCCAACAGCTGCATACTTAGGCTTTCTAAACGTGGCATTCATTTTTTTTTTTTTTTACCTGTGCCAATCAGATTGGTGGAGGCACGTACCCACGGCGACTGGGCGCCGTTCGCTCCCAGTTTGGGTTCAGAGAGTTGAGGCTGGGGTCATCCTGCTGTGATCCTGCCCAGAAATGTGTGCCTGTGTGTGTGTGTGTGTGTGCCTGTGTGTGTGTGTGTGTCAGAAAGAGTGAGTAGATGTGTTTCAGCCTCCACCTCATGCCTCTGGTTGTGTGTAGATAAATGGACATGGTCTGAAATCCCCTCAGGATAGATAGACAGACACTCCAGGCCCATGGCATCTCCAGCCCCTCACACAGGATGAGAAGCAGAGATAGGCAGCTGGCCGTCCAGTCACTCATCCTGACTGACTGGACCCCGTTCTGCTACAGTATAAATTATGACAAGCGGCCACCGACTATTCCTTAATCCAACACTGGGCAAAATCACAAACAACCTCACAACATTGCTTATTATTCAGAAGCAGCATAGAATTCTAACATTTCCAATAAAATACAAAGAGAGAGAAAGAGAGTGAGAATGTGAGAGAGATAAAGAGAGAGCGAGAGAGAGAGAGAGAGAGAGAGAGAGAGAGAGAGAGAGAGAGAGAGAGAGAGAGAGAGAGAGAGAGAGATAAAGAGCGATAACATACATATTAATATTCTCTGGTTGAATCACTGCATTCCAGTAAGCAGACTACCTGAATCCAAAAAAACTACCAGCTGCAGGTACAATAACAAAATCCTGATCTTATTAAGATGGAAATGTGCAGAAAAGTAAAAGGACACTAAGTCTTAGTGACAGGCTTGTTGGGCAGCATGTCAGTGAATAATAAGAGAGGCAGTACGACGAGAAGAAACCGATTAATTAATTCAGTGGTTAGGAAAATGGGAATTTCTCTCTCTCTTAGTCAACTTGAACATGTTTTGACTCTCAGTGTGAACTTTTCAGCACTACTGTTTGCAGCTGAGGAGTTGGTCTACTGCAAAAAGGAGGAAATACAACTAAAATGACAAATGACAGAGTATTCTAAAGCGGTTCATGTCAGAGAGGATAGAGGATCTTCAGGACTGCACACTTGTCTTCTTTTACCAGGATAAGGTTCAACGACAGACTCTTGTGGAAGAAATTGCGATTTCAGGTGTGCTTACATTATTCACTAATCAATAGAACTAGTCATTGGATACTAGTTAGTATGTTCTCATGCAAGCTTGCTATTAATAAGAGTAGATTGTGTCCATGTGTCAGGGTTAATAGATGTTTGGGATCAGGAGAAAGTACTGGGTAAACGTCCTTTGTCATGACTACAAGGAGAGCGCCAACTATGACCTCTCTAGTCTGAGTGGTCATGTGTTGGGAGCTGTGAATCTCTTCCTCTGAGACTGTTGTAACGTCATTCCTGCCTGACTGTCACTATCTATGTTTACATTCCTGTGCCCTATAAAAGATGGTCCTCCAGCCTTCAGAGCCGAGAGAGACATGATTGAGACCTAAACCTGGTGTTGTGTTGTCATTTATTGTCAGAGGTCTGGTTTTCTCTCCCAATCTGCAGATTGATAAATACTTATTAAATCCAGAACTCAACTGAACTTAGTCACTCCGTTTATGAAGAGACGGACAAAACACTTTCTTCATCACTCTCCCTCAGACTTCAACACCCAGTTGGCCACATCTAGAACTATAAACACTGACTCACCAGCTGTGAAATCTTTGTTCAGGTCGATGAAAGCATTGGAATGGGGGACACGCATATTCACAGGTGAAGCCAAAGCTCTCTGGCATGTGGTGATCCTGGTGTAGCAGAGGACATGAAAACAGGATTTGAGTCTCATTTTGAAGACAGAAACTCAAAATAAAGCATTTGTTTGATCATGTTTTGATTTACAATAAAGATTGTTTTCCCATTTATGTATATCACTTCACATCACCTGAAGGTCTTCCCCTCTCTGTCCCCCTCTCTGTCCCCCTCTCTGTCCCCCTCTCTGTCCCCCTCTATGTCCCCCTCTATGTCCCCCTCTATGTCCCCCTCTATGTCCCCCTCTCTGTCCCCCTCTCTGTCCCCCTCTCTGTCCCCCTCACTCTCCCCCTCACTCTATCCCTCACTCTATCCCTCACTCTATCCCTCACTCTATCCCTCACTCTACCCCTCACTCTACCCCTCCTCACTCTCCCCCTCACTCTCCCCCTCACTCTACCCCTCCTCACTCTACCCCTCACTCTCCCCCTCACTCTCACTCTCACCTTCCAGTAAGATCGCAGACTTGAGTGAAACTGTCAGCAGTGACCCCGAAGATGTCTGGAATCATGTCTCCATTGAAACTGCAAGAAGCAATTTCAATAGACTATCAGCAAATGAGTGTCACAAAGCAGAGTGTAGAAATTGCAGATAATGTGATTTTTCTTTTCTGTAATGTTACACTTGGATTGCATTGGAATGGACTAAAGTAGTTACACAAACAAATTAAATGTGCATTGATTTAGCTTTGCCTCATGTACTTTAACAACACTGATGCTGGCTTCTATTCAAATGTGTATTGTTATGATTTCACATACAGTTATGTAACACCAACACAAGTATTGTTTAGAGAAGAACAGATATTTTAAGAGTATATTTTAAAAAGAAAAATGTTAATGTATTAAATATGGCAGGTGGACTGTTTACATGTGCATAACTTACTCCATGACAAGAGGCTGATCCACAAATGTTGTGTTAAGTTCAACTCGCATATGTGTGTCTGTGGAGAAGGAGCAAATATCCATATTTCACCATAAAGCCAGAACAGATTAATTTGCTACACAGATATAATGTATATTTGAAAGATCAAGTTTCGCTTTTGATGCTCATGAGACAAAATCGGTTCCCAACTGTATTCAAGATCTTGGATTGTGCAGTACATTTGTGTCTATAAGTTTTGGCAATGACAAATGTTGTGTTTTGCAAAGTTTGCTGGTTCAGTATTTGAGGGGAAAAAATTCACGTTTCCATAGAATACTGGAATACAATAAGGTACATTTCATATTTTTTAAAGCTTTTTGGGGCAAACATTTTCAATATATGCAAATAGTCCCCTCTTTTACAGCAGTCAATCTGCTCTTAAAATCCAATCAGAATGATAGAGATTTCACCTGGCTAGAACTAGTTCACACTTTCCCCTGTGCTGATGATATGACTTACTGAAATGATGTTAGCAATCATTTTATGCCAAGGCCCAGCAAGCTTTGCAAACACAAAATGTATGTCGCTCCCAATACTTTTGGCCACGGATGTACTCGTTAATGTAGTCCATGGCTTCACAAATCTAAATTAAGCATACAATTATATTGACATAGTCTCAAACCATGTCCAGAAAACGATAAGTGGTCCAGAACTAGGCTGTTTACCCAGGGTCTGGTTGTTTCCCCAGAAGATGAAGACCCTGGTCTCGACTGAGGTTTTGGCTGTAAGATGGGCGGTGAGGAGCAAATCCATCTGAGAGTCTCCATCATAGTCACCAGGAACCACACTGGTGATGGTGACATCCCTGGAGGACAGAGTATGATGATCAGTGAACTGATAGACCTGACACAACCACAACCCAAGAGTCTCCTATTAGTATTATTATTAGACATATTATATTAAGGATTAGTATAATACCTAATCCTTGAGTCTAACTTACTTTGGGAGATCTTCCTTTTTGACATGTACTTTGGGCTTGAAGTATGGCACTTTCAAATCAGCCAAAAAAATGACCAATTCAGAGTCTGAAAGACACACAGGCTTCTTAACAACGCACATGCTAATCGTCTTTTGTCATGTGAACTTTTGGCAAGGATGATGTAAAATAGCAGTATTAACAAGGAAGTCGTATTTAAATATGCATCTGCCATATAGACATTGTACCAACACTCACGTTCTCTGATGATGAATATGTCTGTTTGTTTATCCGAGTTAAAATCGCCAAACGCAGCCACAGTGCCATAATTTTCCGCCCCGAATAAGTCAGTTGTTACATCTTGAAGACCATTAGCAAAATGTTGTCCTGATATATATAATGTAAATGCCAAAACATTTATAGAAAACGTCCACATCCTCATAGCTGTTCAGTTCATACAACACGAACTGAAATACTGCAGTGCATTTTACGGCAGTGTAACGTCACTAGCTTTCTCAAGGAGTGTATTTTGATGCATGTAAAATATTTCATTAAAACCACTTGTTATAGTTTACAGCAGTCAACAATGGCTGCAATGACAGTCTTATACTCTGTGTGTAATATATATATATATTAGGGGGCTAAAAAGTATTGGGAGTGACGTCACTGCAAACGGGGTCTTCCTGATTTACGGCAGTGTCGCTCTGACAGTTCATAGTAAACATGGCAAGTTTGGCAGATGTCGGCTGGAAGCTCCTGGAATTTAAAGCCAGATCAAAACGTTCAGGTTTGACACATTTTCATGCATGACACTGCGAAACGTTGGAACATGTTCCGCTGGTTGTTGCTGTTATGTAAATGAAAGTCCCGATATAACCGTGTTATTTTGTTTGTCAAACCACTGCAACGGTGGTCACAAGCATAAAGGTCAGAGTTATTCGTTTGCAGTACTGAAGCGCTATTTTAAGACCTGGACATTAGGTATTGACTCCAAACGATCTTCGTCTTTTGCTGTTCTTGGCAATAACTACAGTCTACAGAATACAGTGCAGCTTCATCAATCTAGATGCTGCAGGCCAACTTGTAGCTTGGCCATGTTTTAAATCATAAATGGATGTAGGCTATAGGCATGTAGGTCAAATATCCTAAAACATATGGCCTTGACTGATCAAAACTGTCTCAACTTTAATTCTAATGATTCCATCTGCTTCTGTATACTATCTGTGGTATTTAATTCTGTGAATCTCGACAATCCATTAGAATACTATTGTGACTTTCATCTTAATATAATTTTGCTTTCAGTGTAATCCATATCCATCTATCAAAACATGAACTTTCCATTTGCATTGTAATGAGGAATGGGTTTTAATTTGTTGCATGTTCGATACTGTGTGTAACCCCTCCAAACAATTAACTTGTCATTTAATTCAGGCTGTGCCAGTCTGTACTAACTGCATTGTGAATTGCCATAGATCTGATCTAATTTAGCTGAGACGCTTGCCCTTTACATCACCTGTTGAGAATGGCCAACTCACAGTGTGAGGTATCTGGATCTCCAAGGAAACTCATCAGATATGGTAAGTGTGGTAAAGTGCTGAGAACTCATTTCAGCATTTTTGACCGAATATGATCATGGTCACTGACAATTCTTCTGTTTAAACATTAAGCAATCAATGAAAGTGCACAGAAAGAAAATGTAGGACAACTATGAAGTACATACTGTCCTGGTCTTGAACCCAAGAAAGCTAGTTTGTAACTATTATGATACAGCTCTGGCCTTGAACATTATTAAAACAGTATAATTCAGTTTGAATTAAAACTTTTTTTTTTATCACCAAAAAGCACGGTCTTTTCAATAGAATTATTTAAACCAATATTTGATTGACTCTAAGATTTCATTATTATAGTTTCATCCAACTACATAGTGTAGGTCTTTCCATATTGGTCCATTCTATATAAATTAGGAAGTCATGGAATTTGCATATTGGACTATTGAGTCATCTTAAAAAAGGGGATTGGCTTTGTCCCTACTACTTAAAAACCTGATGAAAATTATGGTAATTTGACTAGAAATGCGAATTTTTCTGTACCTGAGGTATTGACCCGAGGTCAATCCCATTAAAATGTAAATCGCTCCAAAGTTAAATGTGTGTCTGAATGAGAGGCTCCACAGATGGGGTTTCCCCTGGAAGTCTGCTTTGAAGAGGACCAAAAAGAATGGAAATATATAGTTCCATTATACCCTAAAACGCTCGCTGCTGAGATTTAGGCCAACTGGTGCTGGAGGTTTGGGGTGATATTTGCAGTGAGATGACTTGTTGTGGCTTTTGAATTGGAAGCTTGTAAAAGCTTCTAACGGCATGCTCTAATTCATTTGTTTCCCTATGAAACACACAGGAATGACCTGTGTCGTGTGAACTTGGCATGTTGTGCAACTGTGTTTGTGTTCCTTCCCAGGCTCCATCTATGAGCCCCTCAAGTTGTCTGTCCTCCACCGGGAGGACGAGCCTCTCTGGGAGAGATTGGACCGCTACTACAATGCTGGTAGGTTCCCTGTGAACGTTCTACTTGTGTGAATAAACCAATATCTGGATTTCCTTCATGAGCACTTAAATCCTACTTTTAAACAAACTTTGTTTGGATGATTTACTATCCAATTATTTGCTAGTTTAAGGACTGCAACTTGAAACAACTTGGGTTGGTTGTTAGAGTTGCGTTGACAGGTGGAACAAGTTTATGGCTGTTTCAGGAGACATTATAGTTCTAGTATTATGTTCAAGGTTTTCTGTTCCTCTCAGCTTAATATGAGTGTATCGGTGGCCTGGCGGATGCTATTTCCACAGGTGAGTGCATGTTTGGCAGACAGCCCAGTCACAGCTCATTGGTTTGTTGTGATGATGACAGGGGAAAGCGAGGAGGGGGCGTGGATACAGCACACATTGCATTATTTTCCACAGTTAGACAGAGGAGGAACTTGTTTTTCTCATACTGTGAAATTCAGTTAGTGTCAGCCTACAGAACAGTTCATTGACCTCAGTTTGAGCCATTGTGTGAGTATATTGTATTCACTTGCTAAAACAAGTTTCTCTAACTGATCAACTTTCCACAAGAAGCAGGGAAGAGAGAGGGAACAGCGGGTGTAGCCCTTTACAGTGTCTTAAAATGGCTAGAAGTCTGGCCACAAAATGCGGTTGCTTCATTTGAGCCGGGGGACAATAGATAGACTGCTGTTATCACCAACACACAACCCAGAGAGTGACTAGACAATTCTGCCTCAGGTGTAAATGACACGGCCAATCCGATGATTCGGTGATTCTATTACTCCTTTCTACCAAAAAGTGATGGGCAGAGATTGGGGGGGCATTACATAGCTCCCGTGATGCATGGAAACCTTCAAACAATTCTTGAAGAACTCCTGAGATGAGGATATTATGAACGTAACTGTCCCTCGCAGTTCATTTTCTGGATCTCCCGTGTGTCTCTGTGGTTTCTTATTTATGTGGTAATGCGGCCACGTGCCACTGCGTCTGTTCTCTGCTATTTCACTCACTTGATTATAGACGAGTCTCAGGGCTGCTATCAGCCCCCCTGGCTCCACCAGATTAAGAAATGGGAAAACAAGTTTGATGAGAGGTCTCTCTCTTTTTCTATCCTCCTCCTCTCTCTGTTTCTCTCTCTCTCTCTCTCTCTCTCTCTCTCTCTCAGATACATTTCTTTATCCATCATCCGTTCTCTCTCTTTTGACTTCCTCCCTCTCTATTCTTCTCTCCCTCCCTTCCACCCTCTCTCTGTCTCCTCTTGTCCCTCCCTGTCGGTGCAGAGAAATGGTCCATTGTGAGAAACAGACTGTGTATGTCTGAGGCATTAGCTGTTGATGTAGTGGAACATTAGCTTGATGGATGATAAGGGACCAACTCTAACATCACTTGATTAGCATCCAGAGGATTGTGTATTTGTGTGTTTGTGTGTGTGTGTGTGTGTGTTCCGTAATGTGTTTTGTTGTTTAGAGTGAAGGAGAGTAGAGGCATACCATCGTTCACTTTTTCAATCAGCCAAGCTTCTTCTTGGCTCAGCTGCACAGATAGCCAAGGCCCTAGGGTGTGTTGTTATTTCCCTATAACAATACTGAATTGTGGAACTGTTTCCCTTGAAGAGAATGGAATTGACAACTCTCAACCTTGATGATGTGTGACTACCAACTGTTGAGTTAGGCTACTCTTCGAACAAACATGCTATCAGGAGAGCAATTGCTTGGACCAGCTCTGTTTAATGACAGTTATTCAAAAAAAGAAAAGTGCCCAGTGCTTTCTAGTTAGGTCGGAACTTAATATGTTCCTTTCTGTCTCCCAGTAGCCTCAGGGGCAATAGTGAATCCCAGAGGCCAGGCCTCTGAGAGGTTTATTAATATTCTGTTTAAGTTTCCCCATCTTCTGTAACACAACCTTGCTGACTTTGCCGTTCTGAGTTGGCCCAACCTCTTACTGTAACAAACGATGGAGCAGAATGGATGTTCCCTTCACTGGTGCTGACATAATGTGCTGATGAAAAATGAAGTGGTCAGTTCAGACAGATTAGTCATCCACGTGAAGACCTCTGGAGAGAAGTGCTTGTACGTGTTTGTGTGCGTGTGTTTTTGAATGCACGATGAGCCTAATGTTTTCGCTGTGACTTGGAAACCTTTTCCCTGTCACAACAGAACAGGATACCATTGCTACTTTAAGGTCCTAGTTCAATTTCTGTTAACAAGATAATTAATTAATTGCTGCTACTTTCGCCGGCACATTCACTAATTATCAGATTTAATTTGATGCCGGAGCAAAGGGCTTTCTCTTTGTATTGTTTTTATTTGCAAACTGCCGCTCGTCACCTTGTTCACAGTGGGGTGAAGCCCGAGGGATTTCCTGTCTCTCAACTGTGCATCCGACCTCTTCATCTGATTCCATTGTCTTGTGTTGGTGTTTACCTCAAACATGAGCAGCTAACTGACAGCACAATAGCAACCTGGCTGACAAAGAATAGAAGCTTCTCTCCACGTTGTCTTAATAGATCCCGAAAGACAGACAACATCTCGTCATTACGTAATTACTCATCTAAATTTCAATCAGATCATGAAGTAGTTCCTAGTTGTGTTTTGATAAAAAAGGGGGTTTGTGTCCTCACTGGTTTCAAGTGGAGCTCCCATACCGTGTTTTTCTTAGACTGACGTGCCACCTCTTTGTCTTTACCTCCCTCCCTCCCTCCCTCCCTCCCTCCACCTCTAACACGACCAACGTTGTCCATGCAGTGAAGTGCACCATCCTGAACTTCCAGAGCCCCACCACTGGTCTGTTCCCCATCAAGACCTGCTCCAGCTGCAAGGAGGCCAAGGTCCGGGACTCTCTCTACTGTGCTGCCAGCGCCTGGGCCCTCGCTCTGGCTTACAGGTAACAACACACATGTTACACCTGTGTTTCTCTAACTGTTCTAGTCAAGTCATCCTTTGGAAATGAGAAAACAGTTAAACCCCTCTGCATTCAAATTGAATCTTCCTTCTGAAAGTCTGACCCAAAATGTTGGGCCCCACAGTTCTAGAACCACTGTGTTCCACACCTTAACGTCAAGTGATGGAACCCTTCACACACCCTGAAAGGTTCTGTCCAAATCCAGTCACCGTTCCGTACTCTCCCCCTCCCATGTCTCTCCTTCTCTTCCTACTCCTGTACGGACACACTCTGTAGGCCCGTTCTTCTTGGGAATGTAAAGCAGGTCACTTCTTCTTTTCTCTTCTCATCTCTCCGTCCTTCACATTAAACACGGGCGGGGGCATTCGGGGTTCAAGGAGAGATCTTGAAAATCTCCAACTCGCCCTGCCTGGGGATCCACTCTTCCAAGGTGGACCTCACCCTTTCTTGTTAGACCTTGAAAGTAAGGGGTGTTTTTTCTTCTCCCAACCACTAAAGCCAACAGTCATGCTTGTGGAGCGGTTTCCCAGGGGAGGAGAGCTGGACTAAAAATAGCACAAGTGAGATGACCAGCGGGGCCTGTTCATCAGTCACGGCCTCTTCCCATTAGCATTGTCACACGGATTTAATTAAGATGATTCCAATCGGACAGCTTCGGCCGAGGACATTACTTACTTATGCTTACCACGAGTATAGAGCCAGCGAGGGGAGAAACTGGGTGGCCGACTGGCTGGGAGGGTGGTACTGCAGGAGTTGGATGGATGGATGATCCAGGGGATGGATGATCCGGGCTATTGATGGGTGGATGGATTGATGGATGAAAGGCAGTTAAACCAGTGAGGGGATGGATAAGTGGGATGAGTGAGGTGCTCGGATGGAGGGAAGAAAGAAAGGAACGACGGAAGCAAAGTAGCCAGGGTACTGTAGCCAAGGTAACCACGGTGTTATGGTTTGACCAACTGGCTGGTGGACCCAAGTGCATGACTCGAAACACAAGGTACGATTGGCGGATTTATTGAGAAGGACGAGGGGTACGAGGCAGATCCGTGGGGGGCAGGCAGGGGTTGGCAGGCAGGCAGACGAACAGGCGAGAAGGGTATGGCACGGGTCTGAAACCGGCAGAGAGCTAGAGATGACGTACCGCAAGTCAGGAGCCGACAATAACACATCTAGTTGAAGCGTTGGACTGGTGATGAGTGACTGGAAAGCCGGGGTTGAAATACTGTGGTGCTGATGAGGGGATGAGCTGCAGAAGTGACGGATGGAGGATGGAGGATGTGGGCAGGAGAACCGGAGAGCAAGACGAAGACCTGGCCCGGATCAGGCCGGGGACGCAACACAAGGCAGTGCTAGAAAAGACGTTTTGGGACAACATACTGTAAATGCTGTTGTTGTTTTTCTCATCATTTCATCTTCTGGTGTCCAGAGGCTATCATAATAATGCTGTTATAATTCATGGAAATGATGCACTCTCTGTTCATGTTCCATAATGATAGAACCCTTTGAATCATTTTTCAAATACCTCTTTGATGGTACATCAGAGTGGACCTGCGGTGTCCTTGTGTATGCTCTCTGTTTGAATACGGTCATTAGTGAAGGATGCAGCTTCTACGTATGTCATTGAAGCCAATTCTGCTTAACTCAGTGTTCCACACACTGTGGATATCGAGGTATGCAGTACCACAGGCCCCATGACTATTACAATAGTAGCAGTTGTAAGCATAATCCAAAAACGAGTGCATCAACATGAAACATTCTCATTGCTGGTTTTGACCATTTGAACTGTCACGGTCCTATCCCCTCTGTCGCTGTGTGCAGGCGTATCGATGACGACATGGGCAGAACCCACGAGCTGGAGCACTCTGCCATCAAGTGCATGAGAGGGATCCTCTACTGCTACATGAGACAAGCCGACAAGGTGAGTCTGGAAACGTCTCGAATCAGAACGATGAAGGTGAATGACGAACAGGAACGCTTCTAGAATCAAAACCACGGAGGAGAATTGATGTTCTTACCTCTTGTATGAAGATCTGCCGGTACCAGGGACCTGGCTAGGTTGAATACATGATAAAAGGCCCCAGGGACATCTGGTGTGTTGTTTCTTAGAGCAGCCTTATGTGCTCAGCGTAATCACGTTTTTCTGATACTAGGATTGTAAACTGCCATGATGCTTCAATTCATCAAATTCTTTGTCCACTGAATAATGGCCCCTCTATCTCGCAATTACCGGTATGTAGACCACAGTAGAACGTAAATAAGACATTCATGCTATCGCAGTTCCAAAGCATCAACATTGTAGAACAATTAAAGTGTTCTTAAGCCCGTGTATTTGTATTTTACGCTGCAGCCTGTGTTTTGCAGATCTTGTTTGCCTTTGAAATTGTTCTGTTTCATTTACCCCTGACCTTGACGACCTAATTTAGAGGAAAGCTTTTCCGTGTCTTAATTATAATGCAGCGTTTATACAGTTAATTACACAGTGCAGCGCTCATTAATGGCCTGTCTCTCCCGCTCCCGGAGAACATGGCGTTTTTAATGGACCTAAGGTAGAGGGGGACCGCGAGGCTAATACAGTAGCGCTCACTGTCTCCCTCAACTTAACCCCGGAGATGCAGCCTGAAAAGGCGACCAGAACACTCGAAATAAACAGGAGCTCACAGTGACTGGGAGACCAGATGGGGACGGTAGGGGACTCGTTCTAAAACCTGTGTACATCACGACGCAGCATCGCCGTTGGGTTCGTGACACCCTTCGGACCGAGACGTGACTCTCCTGTGGTCTGAGAGAGAGCTAACAGCGCCTCGTCGCACCAGAGTCATTCCACACCACCTCCGTTATGTCCCAGACGCCGTGAGGATCAGCAGCTGTACGTGTTCAAGTGTCATCGCTTATCATTTGTGTTTGTACCGACACAGACTGGATTGTCCAGTGCGCTGGTAGAGCTGGGGAGTGAGGTAGAGGTGGCTCTCCAACCCTGTAGTGGGTGCTGTGCCTGGACTGGCTACATACTGGGTGTGGTCTGGTCCATCTCTCAGAGCACACACGTTGTGCAGCTGTGTCAGCTAGGGGTACCACAGTGTACAGTAGATCTGGGACGGGGGTTGTGCCCCGTGACATGACTATAGAGAGAGAGGGATGGGGGGACGGGGGGGAGATGGAGAGATAAGGGGAAAGAGAGAGAAACAATGGATGCAAAGATGGGGGCAAGGAGAGAGAGATGGGAAAGCGAGAGATGGGTGGAAAGAGAAGGAATGAGAGCGGGAGAGAGAGTTGGAGAGGCGATGAAAGGAAAACACATTGAGAGGGAAAGGAGAGATGAATGATGACATATGCTAAATGGGCCACCTTTTTATAACACTTGTGTTATAAATGAATGTGCCGGAAGGAGAATGGTATTCAGTGATTGGATTGCGGTCAGTGCAGCCTCAAACATTGACACAGTTATTTGTGTGTGTGAACAAGGATCCTATGATTCACATTCAACTCAACCTGCCATTGGTTGAGGGGGCCTGAGTGTGAGAGTCTGTACACCTGACTAGGTCTCCTACTCTTTATGACTCAAGGATTGTCTAATGCACCATATCTCAAGAAGACATGCGATTGTGTTTGACTGAAATATGCAGAGATACCTGTGGCAGTTTTAAATGGGGTTTGATGGTCCTGGTGATGCTATGTGTGTGCGTGTGTGCGTGTGCGTGTGTGCGTGCGTGTGCATGAGACACAGAGAGATCGAGTGCCCTGTGGAGTATCCATGCTTCATGCCAGTTTTCTCCTCACTTACCTTTGTAAGGAAAGGATTAATAATGAAACACCTGCCTGCTATGTGTTGAGGGGGTATACATCTTTCATGGGCTGATTCCCCTTTGTTTGCCTTTACTCTCTTTTTCTCTTCAACACTACCTACCTACCTACCTACCAACCATTCTACACTCAAAAATACACACACCTCTACCCCATGCTCCTTACCTCACCCCATGTCTCCCTCTGTCTTTATACTGTCTCTTCCCTGTCTTCAATATGTCTTTTTTATTGATTCAATGTCTCCCTTCTGTCTACTTTGTGTTCCACTATCTACTTCCTATCTTAATTCCCCCCCGTGTCCCCCCTGTTTCCCCCCTGTTTCCCCCCCTGTTTCCTCCCCGTTTCCCCCCGTTTCCTCCCTGTTTCCCCCCCTGTTTCCCCCCCTGTTTCCTCCCTGTTTCCCCCCCTGTTTCCCCCCCTGTTTCCCCCCGTTTCCTCCCTGTTTCCCCCCCTGTTTCCCCCCCTGTTTCCTCCCTGTTTCCCCCCCTGTTTCCCCCCCTGTTTCCCCCCCTGTTTCCCCCCTGTTTCCTCCCTGTTTCCCCCCGTTTCCCCCCTGTTTCCTCCCTGTTTCCTCCCTGTTTCCCCCCCTGTTTCCTCCCTGTTTCTTCTGTCCCTCACACTCACAGGTGGAGCAGTTCAAGCAGGATCCCAGCCCCTCCAAGTGCCTCCACTCAGTGTTCAACGTCCACACAGGAGACGAGGTCCACAGCTACTCTGACTACAGTCATCTCCAGGTGCCCCACACTCCCCCTGTCCTTCACCCTCTGCATTCATCCTCTGAAACCCCTCTCATAGAGACCTCATAGCGGCTCCATCTGTACTGCACGCTCTCTTAGACATGGCCTGTATCTTCATTGCAATCCGATGATGAATTGTGTACAAAGAGCCTTCATGAATTCATCAATGCTATTGACAAACTCACAGTGTATATAGAAACCCATCAGTTATGTGTTGCCAATCAATAGTGAATATTTCCAAAGGCCTCCCCATACTGGATGGTGCTCAGACATTCTCTTATAGGTTCTCCCCTACCAGCTTATGTGTGTTACCTCTCTCTGTGTGTCTCTCTCACTCACTCACTCACTCACCCACTCTCTCTCTCACACACCCACTCTATCTTTCTCTCTCTCTCTCACACTCACCCACCCACCCACCCACTCTCTCTCTCTCTCTCTCTCTCTCTCTCTCAGATTGATGCTGTGTCTCTGTTCCTGCTCTATATGGTTGAGATGATCTGCTCTGGACTTCAGATCATCTACAACACTGACGAGGTAGGCGCAGCTTCCATCCCCCAGTGACCTTTCACTGCTCACTCAGGGATCCGGCCGCTGCAACACCGATACACTGGCGTCTAGTCATGCCAGCTTTAAAAAAGGGCTATTGGGAGCACTTGAACTAAATTAATTCAGACTTTTACTTTATAGTCTGTTCATTAAAAGCTTTACTCACAGGCGCGCTGCGTGTGTGTGTGTGTGTGTGTGTGCGCGATGTGTTTATGTGTGTAAAATTGTTGCCTTTGGACGGGAAAGCTTTTGTTTATACAGAGTTGTTGGGCTTATCTTCAAACGTGGAGCTGTTTTATTACATTACGCCACAGCGCAATTACAGTCCACACTCACTTTGTTTGCATAAATGAGACCCCCCACCCCCCCCACCCCCCTCCCCCATTAGCATTACCCCCTCTCTCCCAAAGGCAAACACATTGGGGATGTAGCTGTTATGGGTCCAGTCCTATTTGCGTTGCAGACTTCATTTGCATGTTTAAACAGTGCTTATTGGCACTGCGTAACACTATTATCCTGCATGAACGGGAAACAGGCGAGCGTACTCTCTTCGCCTGTATTAATCACCATCAAAACAAACAGGAGCGAAATCAAAGTGGATTCAATTAGTGCTATTGCTCAGTTCAAACTGGCCCCAAACTCTGTTCAACTCATTTTAAAATGCAACTTTATGTTTTGACAGTGTTCATCTAATGCGTTCTGCAAAATGGATGGTTGCAAGTGAATACCTGAGTCATTTCCCCAGAAATGTACAGTGTATTTCGCTCTGAAAATATTTTTCTGTCCGGAATGTGCGTTTGTGTGTGTTAGTGTGTGTGTGTGTGTGTCTTAATGTGTGCATGCAAGTGTGTGGGCATGAGGGAAGATAGACATGCAGTGAGACAAGGATGGAGGAAGACAGAGAGCTGCATTGCTGCTAGGCAGTGACATTCATTAAGATACTATTAAGATACTACACAGCTGTGTGCACATTAAGCTCTTCATTGGGAAAGAAGAGACAGAGTTGTTGCAGGCTCTGTACTTCCTGGACTTTCTGGCTGGCATGAACCTGCTTTAGGGCCTTCTCTCTCTTTGTTTCAGATTAATAACCTTGTTTGTCACATCATGATATACCCTCTCGTCTCAATTCTGCCTCTCTTAAGGACTCTTTATTGCCATGGTTGTGACAATTCTACTTTTCATTTTCATATGCAGTCGTCTAATACGGTTGCCATGGAAGTTATTCACGACTGTCTTAAACAAATGAAAGAGCAGACATGTAAGAACTTGTGTTTATGTGTTCAGAGAGAGGGGGGTAGTGTTAACGCGTGGTTTGTAAAGTTCTATCAAGACCCTCACATATTGATTCAAGCATTTCTTGCAATGGAAATATGGCAGGTTTCTCTTTGGCTGAGTGGTTCTATTTGGGGAAAACTCCCTGCCTTGGAGCAGCTAGCATAGCACTCATACAATAACAAGGCTGGGAGCGTTGGATACAAATCCTCTGTTGGACAGAGAATCAAATCAAACTTAGTGTATTGCGCTTTTTGGAGGCAAAGTCAAAGTCTTCACAGAGAGCCACAGCTCAGCATCGATAACCAATCTAAACCCCCCAAGAAGACAAGGAAGAAAAAAAAAAAGATTAACTCAGAGAGAAAGATGGAATTAGGAGCAGTTCAGTGAGGGATCCCCTCCTCCAGAGAAGGTCGGGAACACAGAAAGATGCAGACAATAGCTGGAGACCAACGGATTCAAATAAAGTTCACAAATCAATAGTGAGTCACACACAAGAGCTGCCTTGCAGAGCATTACCACGTTGTGTACTAACGATGCAGAATACATAATGGCGGGGTTGTGGATTGTGGAGGGTGTGAATGTGTACCGGGGGCTGTGAATGCCTACAGTATGTATGTCCCTGAAAGTATAAAGGCCTAGACCTTCAGTCAACACACCTGCAGTGATTGTGAGTGACGTCAGCTGATGACATGACACGCAGCCTGAGTGCCATGCCAGCTACGGCCATTACTATGTGTCAAGATATGTCTGTCTAAATGGATTTGCGAAATTATTTTATAACTACCCCTGTGTGTGTGTGTGTGTGTGTTTAGGTGTCTTTCATCCAGAACCTGGTGTTTTGTGTGGAGCGGGCTTACAGGATGCCTGACTTTGGGATGTGGGAGAGGGGCAGCAAGTACAACAATGGGAGCACGGAGCTGCACTCCAGGTTAGGATGATGTCTCTCTCTCCGTCCTTCTCTTCATGGTTCCTTCTCCATCTCTCTCCCTGTCACGTACACACACTCTGTTTGGTGTGCCAGTGCAGAGCTGCTCACTTGGACAGACCGTTCCGTTGTTTCCTCTTCAATATCTTGATAATGATTTTCCATTTCCTCTAAACCTTATCTTAAGAACATTTTGTTTTCCCTGAAGTAACCAGGCCTGCTGTCAGAGATCCACCCAGACCGTCGACATCAGTGATGACATTAGAGTAAACGTGTTGTACATCTGTACAGCAAAAACAATGATTTACCATGATTTATGCACTTCTGGGGTCAGGCATAGCTCAGAAACCATGACCGTGTAATATTGTGTTCTGATTAAGAATGATAAAAAATACTATGCATATTATATGAGTACTGTTAAAGAATGATTGTGTGGGAAGGATTCATGCTTAACATGTCATATTTGTATTGATCTAAATGCAGAATCATGCAGATCTATGCACACTAGCACTGAGGAAACAGATGTGACATAAACTGCATGCGCCTTAATGTTGATGGGTAGTTTTGACTTAATGTGGCTTGGTGTCAGATGGAAGGCGGGTATACACTGTGGACAAACAAGCCCTGTGAAATGTAAAATGGCTGCCATTATGAAACAGTACTCAGTTTCCTTATGGTGTTGCATTTATGCAACAGAATTTTCCGGAACACCATTGTGTTTCTCATTTGAAACTGGGGACAGACACATTTGCAGCAACAACTTCTCGTTCTTGACCTATTTGCATCAACCTCAGGATTGTTTCTATTTCATCATTCTCTTTCTTACCGTTTCCACATCTTTTTCTTCCCACAAGCAGAGAGGCTGACAGCTTGTAGTACTATGTCCAGGCAGACGTACTCTGAAAATCAATAGGCCTTCACAGAACTCCATGTAGTCTGATTGAGATCATTCCTGTGCATTGTGCAGGAGTGGTAGCTAGTGGTGGTTGGAAGCTTTTCAGAATCCCCCCTTCAGTCATCGATCACATGGTTTCAAACTGGTTTTGATATTAGCATTATCTTGCCTCCGTGACCAGGATTCCCACACAGTGGGCTGCAGCACCAAGAAGAGTAGCAGAACCATAATGGAATAGATGCATGCAGAGAACACAGCCCTCCCAGTGAGAAAGGCATTCTGGTGGCCTCAATAGAAAGCTATTATATAGACTGAAACCTCTCATTCTGGAGAGTTCTGATGGATGCTCTCAGCAGCTCCTGCATTGCAGGTCTTATATACCTGGTCAAATGCATCATACATGTGTTGTCTGCAATCATGAAGGTCATGAAACTACCGCTTTAAATATTTATTATACGTTATGTGTGACATGCCATAATCTTTTATATGAACAGTTTTGAGCCGTTGGTGGAATAATGACAATTTCAGCGGGCTCGTTTCTCAGGTTGTGCTGACATTTTGATTTAAATGGTGTCTCTAACTGATCCTGGGGTATGACCATAATATCATTCTCATATTGGTCTCTTTTATGTCTCTTTCAGTTCTGTGGGAATGGCCAAAGCTGCACTGGAAGCCATCAATGGATTTAACCTCTTTGGAAACCAGGTAGATATCAACCTTTCCTAACAGGACATTCTGTATCCTGTCTGCACCATCCTAAACAACGTTTATTAAATAAAGAAAAAGAAAGTTTTCTGAATTGATTAAAAACCCTCACCCTCTCCTACCCAGGAGAAAAGCTGAAGAACTCTTTAAGTTTTGCACTTATGAAGTTCTTCTACAAAAGAGTACTTGGTACTCCAGTACGCATAGTGAGACTTGATTGATATTAAAATATGTAATGTGCTATTGCAACAGAATTCTTCAGCTGATTATGGCTGCTGCAGATCCTTACTTTAATGACTGCTAAAGATATAGAGTGCACCAGTAGGTACTGCAATCCAGATGACTTGATGTTGTGATCAGTATGGTGTCGCTATGGTTTATATTTGAGTGCCTTCATCAGTCTCTTGATTGAGTTTGGTTGTGTCGTCTTCTGAGGACGTGACTATGCATTAGCCTCCCTGGTAGTTTTCTGGAGATCCCATTTCACAGATTTCTTGCTTCAATCTGGAATCCACCATTAGCAGGATTCATTTGTTTTCGTTTGGTTGTCGGGGGATGAAAAGCCAGGAGGGAACATTCATTACGTCTGCTAATGGATTGGAAAAGTGAAGACTTTCACTTAGCTGCTTTATTCTCCCGCCAACACGATGGTTTCTCTCCGTTCATCTGCATGACAAGATACTTTTCCAAAAACCGATACCACCGCACAAGATCAAACCCTAGACCTACACACAAGCCTAGTCTGCCATGTGTGTAAGTATGTGTATCCATGCTATTATTATGAGTCGTGGAGAATTCTGCTGGCAGTGAATACTGGCTACTGTATATTCTCCTGGAGAAGGTTTCTCACCAAATAGGAGTTGAACATCCCTGCCCCTAGCTGTGCATGTGGTAGGGAGTTGCTTTCAGTATATGAGGAGCTTGCTTGTTGTGGGGTAGTTTTGTTGCTGATGGGTTTTTAGGTGTCTCATATTAGCGTGTGTGTCTGGGGCTGCCCTGTGTCTCTCAGTGGAAATGGGAGAGCTGTGAACCGGCACCCAGGTTATTAATGATCTGTATCGGCCCTGATTTCCCCTCAGACTCGGCCTCCCAAGACAGGCCTCTATCTATACCCGTGCACTTGATTTAACCCCCCCTGTCAGCGCTGCGTGAGCGTGGCTCCTCTGACTCACGGCTGAGTCTGTTCTAGAAGATCCTCCGAGTTGGAGTAGTTGCCGTATCCAGCCTGGCTGTCAGATGAGCTCACAGGTCCCTGCGAGGGCCGCCCTGCTGTCACAATCACTCTCATCCCAGAAGCCACTGCAGTAGGCAGAAACACACAGGGAGGACTGTTGATCCACCCTCCAAAGGCTGCAAGCTGTGGGTAGGCCTCGTTGAGATGTGGACCCGGTCTATTCATCCATAATACATGGCACATGCATTAGAAAGAGCTTAGGGTGTCAGAGTTAAAATCGGCCTTCCTGTTAGTCTTGTTGACAGATTGAAGCCGGAGGTCTGTTCATCTAACGGTACCAGTCTCATCAGTTTCCCCAAATGACTTTGGGAAAACTGATATCTTCTGTGAGGGGGCAGTGGGCAGGTGTGTGTGTGTGTGTGTGTGTGCGTCGGAGAGAAGTAAAGAGAGAAAACATTAGCTGGGGGGCATGTGTGTTAGGTGTTTGTGTTCAAGAGTGGGCTGGTGTGTGTGTGTGAGGGAAGTGCGTTGGTGTGTGAGTTGTGTGTTTGCGTGTGTGTAGGAGTGAGAGCGAGAGATAAATTGGATGGGACGCATGTGTGACAGAGAGTGCCTGGCTGTGTGTGTGTTTGTGTGTGTGTGTGTGAGAGAGTACGTGAGAGAGAGAATGGCGAGTGCGTTGTGGATGGATAGAGAGACAAGCTAACCGATAATAGCCTGTGTCGTTGTGATTGGATGACTCTTCATGGCTGAAGTCCTCCCACACTGTGCTCAGAAACCCACCAGCAGTGCTGTTCAGGCTGCTACCTAGAATACCAGCCTGGATGTGGCCTGATGTTTGGGTTGTGTAAGAGCTGGCGGGGTCTCTCTGTGTTTACTGTTTCTGTGGAAGCAGTTTGATCTGTGGAGGTGTGAGGGTGCAGGCTTTTAGAGAGCGCACATCTCTGGTTTTCAGAGTGCTCCGACTATTTAAACATGATCAAAGGATCAGAGGATGATAGAGATGGATGGCAGTTTTTCCCGTGTATGTGGTATGGTAAGTGCGGATAAGTTTGTGTGATTGTGTGCGTGCGTGTGTGTATGTGTGTCCTATATGCGTTTGGGGACGTCATGGGTGTTTTGCATTTTGCGTCCTGTAGTGGCAGGTTTTGGAGATGGCACAGACAGCTGGCGTGTGACAGGCCAGGATCATGCCACGCTGGGTGCTGCCAGGAGCTTTCAACAATGCCAGGCTGGGCCTGGCACCAGTCATGAGGCTCAGCAGCAATACAAACACACACACATACATACATACACTGACACACAGACACAGACAGACAGACACACCCAGACAGGCACACCCAGACACACACACCCAGACACACCAAGACAGACCAGGCTTATACGCCACGATCAGAAGTCCATCCAGAAGGTTCTAAGGATGCGTGTCTCCTGCAGGGCTGTTCCTGGTCTGTGATCTTTGTGGACCTGGATGCCCACAACAGGAACAGACAGACCCTGTGTTCCCTGCTCCCACGAGAGTCCAGGTCCCACGTGAGTCTACACACACACACACACACACACACACACACACACACACACCTGCCGAACCTTTTGTCCAACACACACGGTTTTAAAGAGTGCAAAAGACAAATAGCTGGTTGTCAATAGTGTATGAGTTTTGAGTTGAGTCCTTTAGTGTAAGTGTTGTTCAGAAAAGAGACTGTAATGGTAGTGAGAGGTGGGGATGGGGGAAAGTTGGAAGAGGTGGTGGTGGGGGGGGGGGAACATGGCACCTGTCAACGACGTAGAAGTCTCAGTAGTCGAATATGTTATTGACTGTCAGCAATTTGAAAAGTGAAGTGTCCATTAGAGCTATGAGTGGTTCTCTTAATCACTTAATAGACTCTACTGCCCCTGCCTCGCTCCCTTCGCCTCTCCTGTGCCCACTCTTTCCAGAAGTTCATAGAATTCCTACGTCCCCCTCAGTAACAACATTTCGAACAGACAGAGACACGATGTAAAGCCGTATGTGTGCAGCATCACATCCACGACCTCTCCACATCCCTCCC
The DNA here is from genome assembly GCA_023658055.1 of Thaleichthys pacificus. NCBI lineage: Eukaryota > Metazoa > Chordata > Actinopteri > Osmeriformes > Osmeridae > Thaleichthys > Thaleichthys pacificus. The sequence goes on from CM042853.1 coordinate 13,338,538, forward strand.
CTGACCCCTGCCAGAACACAGACGCAGCCCTCCTGCCCTGCATCAGCTACCCGGCCTTCGCCGTGGACGACGACGCCCTCTACAGCCAGACGCTGGACAAGGTGGTCCGCAAGCTGCGGGGCAAGTACGGCTTCAAGCGCTTCCTGCGCGACGGCTACCGCACCTCCAACGAGGACAAGAACCGGAGGTACTACAAACCAGCTGAGATGAAGGTAGGACGTCTCCCCTCCCAGACCGGTCCTGTCCTGGTGTCTGTCCTCCCCTCCTTTACTGGTCTGACTGGTACGAGCCCGCTAGTCACTTGAATGGCACGGTACAGTGGCTTAGTAGGTTAGCTCGGGCATCTAAACGCTTGGTACTTGAACCCTGATTGAGCCAAGGCGAATAGGTCGTCCCTGTTCATTGGAGAATCCGTCTGTTCCGTCTGAACATGTCGGTTATGACTTCCAGGGCCAGGCAGGGACCTGGCATGTAGCCCCCAGACTCCCTCACCCCATCTGTGTCGGGTGCATTTAGAGACGAGGCAAGGGATGTGATTGGTCCATGGTTCCGAAAGGCAGCCTAGGTGGATTATGGGTGAGTTTGACACGCGTCCTCGTTCCTCTGCCTGAACTGTTGCCCTTCCTCCTCCTAATCCCCCCCTCCTTGCATCAAGAGGAGTGTGACATTAGAAGGGGGTCCCTGTGGGACCCCCGCCCCCCCTCCCCCACCCTTCATCTCCTCCCCTCCGAAGGCTTATTAACTTTCAGAGAGGAGCATTCAGAGAGCGACCGCGAAGCAGGGTACAGCTACTTAACACAGGGCAAACCACAGCATTAGTCAGATTCAGATTGACCCCCCAGAATTAATGAGCTGGGAGAGACAGAGGGAGGGGATGGAGAGAGGAAAGAAACGAGGAGGGGGGGGGCGAGAGAAAGAGAAGAGAAGAGATGGGGATAGGGAGAGGGTCAGAGAGCAAGTAGAGCGCTGTACTGTAGAAGGAATGAAAGATAGGGTGCGTGGAATAACACGGGCAGAGCGGACTCGATGAGGGATGACATGGAGGTGGCGGGGCGCAGAAGTGAGAGCGAGGAGGGTGCATGCAGTGGTGCTGGATGTAGAGGAGGAACGGGAGATGAAGAGGGTTGTTTTAAAGGGCACCGTCAGGTAACGTAGACAGATAAGCCGAGACGCTCACTTAAACATCCATCATCCCAAAATGTAGGCGTTACATCCGCCGTTCAAATTTAGCTCCTCTCTAGTAAGAGCTATGAAGGCGTGGGAGCATCAAATCATGAATAATTCCTGGTCTTTTCGACGTTCAGCGAGCCGTGTTACAATGCTTAGTATTACACATGCAGTTGCGTAACATCCCCCTGCCTGCCTTCCGACATGTTTTTGTCAAAATAGACTACATTTAAAGATAGGTTTATCATGGCTTCCACACACAAGCCCAGTTAGCTGTCCCCAGTCCTTAAGTACGGCACTGTGAGGCTAGTATAGATGCCTGATCCAGGACCAGCAGACAGGAACGCTAGTCCTTCTCCATCCGTCATGCTGTACCCAGCAACAATAGACAGGCACAGTTCCACACAAGAGTATTGATTTCAGGTTCACACCGTTTAGGAACATAGTTCTTCATATTTGTCCTCTTTTTTTCTATACCTGTTAAAGACAGAGAGAGAGAGAGAGAGAGAGCAAGCTGGCGTATGATGACCAGTTTTACCAATCTATGGGGCAGCTGAGGCATAGGTCTCCTGGGATATCTCTCTCTGTCTCTCTCTCTCTGTCTCTCTCTCCCTCTCTCTCTCTCTCTCTCTCTCTCTCTATGTCTCTTCTCTCTCTCTCTCTCTCTCTCTCTCTCTCTCTCTCTCTCTCTCTCTCTCTCTCTCTCTCTCTCTCTCTCTCTCTCTCTGTCTCTCTCTCTGTCTCCTCTTTCTCCACCTCAACACCTCTCAAGAACAACATTTTGGGCCTTATCTCCACTGGGGCAGACCATAAGCCTGTGCACTTTCACACTCCATAAACAATGCTAGTCCTCCACACACACACACACACACACACACACACACACACACACACACACACACACACACACACACACACACACACACACACACACACACACAGACAGACAGACACAGGCTGCGCTAACAGACATACAGTACATGATTAGCTGCATTTACTCTACACTGGGTTTGATAGTGAAGCAATCACTTGTATGAAACCTTGATGAAGTACAGTGAAACATATGAACAGATAAAAATTATGATACATCCTGATGCTGACTGCTGAATGATATGAAAGCTGTGATTTGGGGTCTGATAACCCTGACTTTCCGCCATATAAACCCCTAACTGCAGCTCAGGGAGAGATGGTGTGACCATTCCAATTAACTGCCTTTATTTCATTAAACTGTAATCTCTCTCTTATCTCTCATTGCCATGGAGATTATGGACGGCAGAGATGGGGGGGGACAGAGATAGAGCTAGATCTTAATTACATTTTCAGGAGGGTTTAGAGAGAGCCATTATTCTACGCCCATCTTGGAGAGACTAACAGAGTGTGGCCTCAGGTTAACCTGAGAGGAACATTGAGTTGTTGGTGGACAAACCAGATCTAGTGATTCTTCCAGTGTAGCAATTTGAGGTTGGAGAATAACCCTCGGTTCTTTCAGTCAGGGTTCATCTATCCACGTTAAGATGAAACATCCTCTAATGAAGACACTTCTTTGTGTGTGTGTGTGCGCGCGCATTATAGAAATAATTAACGGAGGTTCACACGTCCCTGATCAAGTATGTGATGAGTGAGGATCTCCTGGGTCACATGATCAATACCTGAACAGGCTGGATATGCTAATGTATACATTAGCATATCCACCTGTATTTGTCAAGCTCCCTCGATGACAACAATTCCCAATTGAATGATCGGATTGAATACGTTTCACTTTGGAAACATCTCCTCGTGTGGGTTGTTTTTCTCATTTCAAACCCTGATGATTTATGGTTTCTGATTGGGAGGAGTTCAGAGGTGTGTTTGTGTGTGTGTGTGTGTGTGTGCGCGTGCGCAGGAGAGTGTGTGTGTGTGTGCGTGTGTTATATTACAGTGTATAATAGAGTTTCCGGTTGGATGAGTTCTGTACATCAGTTAAACTCCTTGAATTGAATATCAGCCTTAACAGTCATAAAATGTATTAGTTTTTGTTATTAGCGTGATGAGACATTCCATTATACATAACATATGGACTATGTGATTCCTCACATGACTGGACAATGTACAGTGAATATTAACAGAATGCTTACTCATTGATACAAGAAGGAAAATAGATTTGGGATCTAAATACATTAGCTAGATCAACTGCTATATCAACTTGCAAGCAGGCAGATAATTGGCTTGTCAAGGCTGTTTTTTTTCCGGCAGAGATGACTTCATGAAAATCGAATCTTGTTTTCCCTTCCAGCTTTTTGACGGGATTGAATGCGAGTTTCCCATATTCTTCATCTACATGATGATCGATGGTGAGTTCCCCCCCCATCAATAATGCAGCAAATGACATCATTAAAAAGTTTTGACCTCCTTTTCTCAGGTTTTTATTTAGATAGCTGTTACAATCTTTCCCTTGGTGTGTGTGCTGTTGATGTTTGTGTGTGTGTTTGATCTCTAGGTGTGTTCCGAGGAAATAAAGCCCAGGTGAAGGAGTATCAAGATCTGCTGGAGCCAATCGTCTTCCAGAGTCATGAGGGTTAGTTCCTCTCATCCTTATCAGATGGATGTTAATTATACAAACACACACACACACACACATATTTAAAAAATACACACTATACCCTTACCTCCACACACCTACAACAAACTTCCCTCCACACAAAGACACACACTCACACTGACAAACCACTTAATTACTACCTACTCCTTAAATGCACTCAGGGGTCACATCAGGCTCCTTTACAGCTTGTTTCTCAGCTGAATGGTGACAACTGTTATTTTCTCATTACTCTTAGAATAGCAATCCCCACACTGAGTGTCAGCTCCACTGACGCCTTTACATCCTGAGCAGCAAAGCTGTCTAGTGACAGAGCTGTGTGGAGCTGCCTGTCCTTCCAGGCTGGTGTCTAAACCTCTCCAGGTCTGCTCAGCCTGTGTTGTCTGAAGCCAGACACTAGACAAAACCTTGTCTAGTGAAGGGGATGTCGTTTTGTCTCTTCATTTTTCAGCCCCACCCTTACGTTTCTTAGCCTGGTTTTCCATCGTTATTCTTCTCCCGGTGCTCCCGATGGCCAGTCCGCTACTGCGGGGCTGTGCCGCGGGGGTGGATGTTCTCAAGTCATATCATTTTAAATTATCGTGCTGTCAGGGGGTGTTGCAGCACCCTCAGCACCCCTAGTTCCCGTGGCCATGGGGTTAGGGTTCCCTTTCAGTGAGCAGAAGAACAGCTCCTCTCTTGGTTGGCTGCGTGGTGTGTTTTGGCGGTGTGGGTGTGTGTGGACTTGGCGTGTCCACTACTTATCTAGGTAGGGCTAGACTGGGATCCCTCCACATGATCCATGATCCACATGCAGAGTCCTCGTGTTGTGTGTGACGGCAGGCCATGCGGTGATCCCTAAGTACTACCACGTTCCCGCTGACTTCGTGGAGGCGGAGCAGAAGAAGCACGGGAGCCAGAAGCGTTTCCCTAGCAACTCGGGCCGTGACGGGATGCTGTTCCTGTGGGGCCAGGCGCTCTACAACATCGCCAGACTGCTGGGTAACCCACGCCAACCCACTCTCTGTCTGCCTGTCTGTCTGTCTACCTCTGCAGACCTGTCTGCCTGTCTGTCTGTCTACCACCCTACTGTCTGTCTGTCTGTCTACCACCCTACTGTCTGTCTGCCTACCTCTGCAGACCTGTCTGTCTGTCTGTCTGTCTACAACCCTACTGTCTGTCTGTCTACTACCCTACTGTCTGTCTGTCTGTCTACCTCTGCAGACCTCTCTGTCTGTCTGTCTGTCTGTCTACTACCCTACTGTCTGTCTGTCTACCTCTGCAGACCTGTCTGCCTGTCTGTCTGTCTACCACCCTACTGTCTGTCTCCTCCGTCTTGTCTGTCACACGACTATGTGTGTTTCTAAACTGACCTGACCTTTCTGTGTGTCCAGTGGATGAGCTGATCAGCCCTAAGGACATCGACCCTATCCACCGCTACGTCCCTCGCCAGGACCAGCGCAATGTCAGCATGAGATACTCCAATCAGGTGACACATCCACCACTACCTGACCCTCTTTGGCCCATTCACGCTGTGAATAGGAGTGATTTTTGGCAATGCATTGTTGTTACCTGCAACTGAGAACCTTCAGGTCATGAAACAAAAAATGAATGAGCGGGGTGGCAGAGAGGAAGAGAGGCGTAGTGTATTGTGAAGCAAAGACAGAGAGATCATAACGTACATAATCTACCTTCGGTTTTGCTTTTGTCCTGTGTGAATCATCTAAGTGAAAAAACTGGCTCACTGCTTTATTCATGATGCTCCCGCTCTGTTCACTGTTTGAACCTTACTCCTGTCTCTCTCTCTCTCTCTCTCTCTCTCTCTCTCTCTCTCTCTCTCTCTCTCTCTCTCTCTCTTCTCTCTCTCTCGCTCCCTGTGCCAGGAGATGGTAGTTGCGGAGCACAGCAGAGATAGGAAGAAACTTGCATAATGTACACGAGGGGGGAGGGGGAGGAGGGCGAGTGGGGAGGACAGGGGAGAGGAGGGACGGAGAGGCGTGTATGAAACAGAGGGTCACCAGGATGGTCTGTGCAGCCTAGGGTCTGTCTGCCTGGCCTGTCTGTGTCAGCGCTGCTCCTGTGTGTGTGTGTGTGTGTGTGTGTGTGTGTGTGTGTGTGTGTGTGTGTGTGTGTGTGTGTGTGTGTGTGTGTGTGTGTGTGTGTGTGTGTGTGTGTGTGTGTGTGTGTGTGTGTGTGTGTGTGTGTGTGTGTGTGTGTGTGTGTGTGTGTGTGTGTGTGTGTGTGTGGGGAGGGAGGGCATGTTCAGCCTTCACATGGCGTTAAGGCCTGACGCCTGCCCACGCCTCTCCTGGCTGCTCCCTGCAGCCTCCCGCAGGCCGGCTGCTCTGCCGTGCACACGGAGCCCGACACGCGGAGCCCTTTAGTCCCGCGCACTCCACTCTATGTGTGCGTGTGCGTTCCAGCGTAAGAACGCTGAGCTCGTAAAAAAAAAAGAGCCAATAATGGCTTTAGGCTCAATTTAGATTCGAATATTTCGCAGAATTGAGCAGGGATGGTAGGATTTGCCCTACATTTTTCTATATTGTGTGTTCAATGTGACAAAGTGCAGTGGTGGCCCTGGGGGACACACTTTGAATATTATACAATTCAACTGATACATGATACTGTTCTGTGTGGTGAAGAATACCACCATGCTGGGCTGAGATACTGGCATTCCTGGAAGAGTTAACCTGGCCTGTCAATGAATACGATCATCGTATCGCACAGGGTCGTGCATCATTCCAGGAACAACCGCTAAGCTCACGTGTTCCTCATTCAAAACGTCGCTCCACTGACGCACTAATGCGCCGCATGAATGTGTGTGGATAAATACATGAACTTGACATTAGATCCAGCTGACTGTGTTTACCAGGCAGGCTTACAGCACCCATCTATTAGGCAGCCATTATCAGAGAGGGGATTGAATGCTTCCTCGACGTCGGTTCGTTCCACATGAGAGGCGATGCGCTGGCTAGGCTCCGAACAGCAGGGGGCTGGCGTTGCGAGTCATATCGAACACACCCGAGGGAGCTTCAGAACACACTTCATACACAAGCCCAAATGAAGACACACAGGAGGAGGCAGTAGCCATATGTTTACAGCATCAATGCACATGGGCGCATTATGCATGCAGTTCCGTTTAGTCATTTTTTAGCAGACGCTCTTATCCAGAGCGACTTACAGTTGCATGCACGCAAAATGTCTAGCTACACTTGACTAAATGGGCTACCAATACAAGCTGTCCTTACACTCACACACGTATTCATTCAGGGGCTAAATGTCCGTATTCCAAGCTAAGTTCCTCAGCTTGGACATCCATCTAGCAGCAGACAGCCAACACTCTTTACTATCAGGTTTGTGTGTGTGCGTGCACGCAGTGTGTGTATGTATGCAAAAAGGTTAATGGAATCTCTTCCAAGTGCAACGCCTACAACGAGCTGTCAATCATCCAAGCAGCCCCAATAAGGTCTCTGGGTGAGAGGACTTCAAATGGCGAGCACAGTAGCAGCGACAGACAGTCCCGAGGGAGGGAGGGAGGGAGGGACTAGTTAGAGGAGCTAAAGCGACAGGGGAGGGGGGGAGAGAGTTGGGGAGGAGGGAGTGAGGAAGCCATGTTTGTTTCCTGAGTCACCCCGTCTTCCTCACAGATGGGAGGCTTTATTCAGATTGCCTGTCCTGCATCCACTGATAAATAATCATCATCGTCTGGCCAGGTCTGCCAAATGGTCTGGTGACAGGCCGGCTCTGAGGCCCTGACCAGCCTGACAGGAAGAGCCCTGAAACGGACGGGCAGTGACCTGACCCCCCCTGGGGCCAGGTGCCTCTCTCCCCCCCCCCCCTTCCCCTCTCCCACCCGCTCCCCCACGACAGGAATAGACCATCTAGCCACTTAAAAAATAAATTTAAAAAACAATCTCCTTAGACTGCTCCCCTGAGCCAAACTCACATTAGCAACCTCTGATGAGAGGGAGAGGTTGTGTATGTATGTGTGTTTGTGCACATCCCTGCCTCTCCTCCAGTCTCAGAGAGAGCGAGAGAGAGCGAGAGAGAGCGAGAGAGAGAGAGAGAGAGAGAGAGAGAGAGAGAGAGAGAGAGAGAGAGAGAGAGAGAGAGAGAGAGAGGGAGAGAGGGAGAGAGGGAGAGAGGGAGGGAGGGAGGGAGAGAGAGAGAGAGAGAGAGAGAGAGAGAGAGAGAGAGAGAGAGAGAGAGAGAGAGAGAGAGAGAGAGAGAGAGAGAGAGAGAGAGAGAGAGAGAGAGAGAGAGAGAGAGAACCTGATCACCCAGCTTGGCTGTCATTGGTATTCTGTATCCAAAGTCAGGTGCTCGCAAGGTTCACCTCCTGCTAGATAGAAACACACACACACATATATTTCAGAGATCCATGCTGTGTTGTTGATGAGAAGGGTGCACTGGCGTGCATATATTAGTGCTTATGTAGTTAAGAGCTGAATGTTTTAATCAGATCTAACATCATGTTTATGTTCAGAGGGCGCCCTTTGTGTGTATGTGTGGTCATGTATTCACGTAGAGTGTGTCTGTCCGTGGTCCAGCCTGGTCTGCTCTGGTCTGCTCTGGTCTGCTCTGGTCTGCTCTGGTCTGCTCTGGTCTGCTCTGGTCTGCTCTGGTCTGCTCTGGTCTGCTCTGGTCTGCTCTGGTCTGCTCTGGTCTGCTCTGGTCTGCTCTGGTCTGCTCTGGTCTGCTCTGGTCTGCTCTGGTCTGCTCTGGTCTGCTCTGGTCTGCTCTGGTCTGCTTCGTGACTCAGCCTCGGTGTCTCACAGAGAGGGAGGGAGAGAGAGACGGCGAGCAAGAGAGGGGGGGGGGGGGAGCTGGCTTCACGGCTCTCCGTAATCTCCCTGCTTATCTCTCCCAGTCCCCAGTATCCCCCTCCTGTCTCCCCCCTGCCCAACCTCTATGGGAATGATATCAAACAGAGCAGGTTTGACAATCCAGAGGCTGCTGCAGGTTTCATAGAGCTCAGCGTGCTATATCAATTGATTTCTTTTTTCATGGTGAGAGACGTGTGTGGTGTAAGGATTTCTGACTGAAGTGTATCCTCTCAGTCAGGATCCCAATTTCACCCAACAGTCTCCTCAGGAGCCCTTACCCCACCCGCTCGATGACCTCTCTAGCAGTCGTCTCTGCCTCTCTGAGGGTCTGGGGTCTGGAGGGGTGCAGGGGTGCAGGGGCAATAAAACCAAGTCAGCGGTTACTTGTTGCCAGGATGTGTAACTCATTTGGCAATCTGAACTATCTCATATCATAATGTGGTGTGTGTGTGAGTGCTAGGATGGCCATGTGTGTTCTGCTTTAAAAGTGCTGTCTTTTTTGGGGCGGTGATAATTTAGTAGAGGGAGAAAGAGAGAGACGGACAGAGAGTGTGTGTCTGTGTGCGTGTGTGTGTGTGTGTGTGTCAGAGCTGTGGGCTAGTGTCCTGCCCCCCAGTGGGTGGGTGTAACCTTGAGTGTGTTATCCCAGGTCAGCAGACAGGAGACGACAGACACACAGCAGGAACCAGGACTGGGTCACTGCTAACACACGCACACACACACACACACACGGGCACACCACACACACGGGCACACGCACACACTCATGTCCTCAGGAATTGCTGTGCGTCAGAGGGAAAAAGAACATATTTAGTATCATTCCTGCATTCTTACTTTGTGACGGCATTAAATGTGCTGCTACTGTTGTACTGAATGTAGTTAGATCTACCAGTTGTTTTTTCAGATAAGATAAGATGTACCTTTATTCGTCCCACAATGGGGAAATTCGGACAGTGGACAGAAGTATACATACAATTTACAAAGTAAGTACGAGATATTATAAAAAAGATATACAACAGATAACACCAGTTGCAAATGGAGACCAAATATAAATATTGCACAGTAGTTTGCACTTTAAGTGTGTCCATGAGTTATTTAGAGTGGTTGAGTCCTGTGTGTGATTGTGTGTGTAGAGCAGTACTGGTTGTATAGTCTCACAGTAGGAAGGAAGGACCTGCGGTACCGCTCCAACAGTTTGGTTTTATTTGGACAGAGATAGTGATGGCCCCAGATCTACCAGTGAAGCAGTGAATTAACACGAGACATAAACATGTCACCTCATTATTTATTCCCCCCCATTGTTAAAGACAAGCAATTC